>FIZU01030582.1:0-34748 GCA_900064475.1 Pseudococcus longispinus
TTTTTTTTTGAAAAAGTGCACGCCATCGTGTGAAAAAACGACTGTCTATAGGCTGGTGGATCTGTTTAAAGGCTGGACCTTTTCCTCTACCCATGAAACTATAAAACATAGGATATGCTTTGGCCGATTAAAATTGTTTTTCCAATTCCGAAAAAGGCTGACATAATTTCTAAAAGTCAATGAGAATTTGAAAATTTTTCCAAGTTCAAAAAACTCTGACATAATGTCTAGAAGTCAATTGAAATCTAAAAAATTTCTCAAGTCGAAAAAAGTCTGAAAAAATGTCTAAAAGTCATCGTCAAGGAATTTCGTGACGGATTTTACGGATACGAAAAATGGACAAAATTTTAGGATTATCCCCAGCCATGAGACATATTCATGTCAAAATGTAGTCGATCAATTACTTGGTCGATTGTAGTTGACAGTGCAACTTTGGACTCAAAAATGAAATAAAAATTTTTCGAAAAAAAGGGAGTGAAGCAAACTTTTCCTATACCGAATCGAGCAAACTGCCATTCATTGTCAAAAAACACTAAAAAATAAATCATGATATTAAAATGATGAACATTTATATGCAAGTATTTTATAATATGACCCTCTCATCGTAAAAATATCTTCGATCTGTCGCATCCTCATGAGAGGGGGGCGGGTCCTCGCGAAAAAAGGAGAAATTTCATTTAAATCTATTATTTTATTAAAATTAGCAAGTAGGTACGTAAGTATTGTATCCGAGCTAAGCGAGGATGAAAATTTCTGCAGAAAAAAACATTCAAAAACTGAAATTTCACAATTTTCCTCCACTTTTCAGTCGTCAAAAAAGGTCCAGACTCCCCTGAACCCCCATCCTCCTTAAATACGCCACCGGACGTGTTCACTAGCATTAAAAAAAATGAAAATCCACAATTGAAAAAAAAATTGTATGTTTCAATGCAATAATCATATTTTTTGTTCAATTCTCATACGCTCGAAAAGTAGTAAAAAACCAACCTCAATTTAGAATCGAATGCCTGCATTTTTTTACTCACTAATACGGGTTAAATCGACGTTTTAACGTTCAAACCTATTATTAACTTCACAAACCCAAACACACAACGCTTGAATTTATTCAATTCGATTTCACCCGTAGCCAAATTGCCGCCTACGTACCTAAACAAAATTCCATTTCAAATATTCCACCGTAAATAATACCTTTCTTCTGTTCATGTACAAAGTGCAAAAAAACTTGTACTTGACAACTCATCGGCTCAGCCATGCATTATTCGGTGCAAAAAAAATTCGCGCTAAAAAGCGAAATTTAGTCCAAAGTACGAGCTTCTACGTTATAAACACGTGCTTCAGGTATATACGATAGATTTTCAAAAACTTCTCAGTTCTCAATTCTCATATACTACAACGTGACGCAATGATAGTACGCGTGCTCATGGTACAAAGAGTATGCGTGAGAATTTACAGCACTGTATCTCTGTTGAATTCGCGCGTTCCGCTGTGGTCGACATTATTCACTTATTCGTGGCGCAATTCGTGGGTTAGTTTCGTTTTTTTGCGAGCCTTTTCAGCTGTAACGGCAATTCAGATTCACCTGTTGAAAGGCCTCAATTTCATTATACAATTCATAGGTAAGCTGCGTTTGATATACTCATTGTAATCGAGAGTAAAATTATATCGTAAATTCGCTTATACGCTGCTTTCCACAGATGTACATTTTTGTTTCGTCGGTTAGGGTAATTTTCAACGTGTGATACGAGGTCGTATTTTCGCCAAATTATACTGTTAAATTATTCCTACCTTCGGTGCGTTATTTATTTGCATTTTAATTATTTTCAATTCTCGATGAAATAGAATTTTTCTAATCAGCTTCGCTATGTTCGAGTTTTAGTAAAATTACTTAATTTTTATTTCAAAACACGTATCGATATAAGAGATACGTATTTTTATGTATTTACCTATCAAATAATTATCTAGTTAGGGACTTTCCAACGATCGTAAAAAAATACCCCAATATATGAAATATTTTTAATAGGTCTTTTATTTCGTCAAAAATTATTTTAAGAAACTGCACAAACCGTATTTTCGTCATTCAGAAAATGTTTCTCACAAAAGCTCTCCTCGTATTTCGTAAATAATTTTTTCTCGAAAAATTTTTTCTTCGGTTTTTCAACATGAAAAATAATCATCGCAGTTGAAGAATTCAAATGGAATGGCAGCATCAAAGGAATAAAGAAATTTCACAAATGTACAACTGCTATCGTAGCACACGAGACGAGTCTTTCTTTAAACAATTTTCAGATCTTATATTTCAAATTTTCTAAAACGAAAGTTGAATTAAAAAGTATATTTCAAAGTGGAATCGTGAAAAAATTCTTTCTTATCTTGAAAACCAACTCAAGTTTTCAAGGGTTGGAAATTTTTTCCCTTATATTTTTTACTGCTAACTTTTCAAACAACAAAAAAATAATAATATTAATTAAAATGTTTGCCGGCAGTTTAGCAATAGTTTATTGTGAAAAAATCCTCAAAGTATTTTAATTTTTTTTTACCTCTCAAATCAGGAATTTTCACTTTATTACGCCGCTATACCCAGCCAGGTATATTGTTTTAATTTAAAACAAAATTAAAAGTGATGTTCGAGTCATAAAGAAATTTTATTTGTAAACTTTACCTAACAAAACAAAGCTTTCGTTTATTCAAAGAACATTCAACTCTTCGATATCGCACCCGACGCGAGAAATTCATTTTTCAAACCAATGAATTTCAAAATAATATTTTAAACTTCAACTTTCAAGCTTTTGAGCTGAGCTGCCAGATGAATATTTCACCGGAGGGCATTCAAGGTAAAGCTAAATATAATTTTATACATTTCTCATAGATACTTCGGTTCAGTTTCAGTAGGAACGAGGTACCTGCTCGTAATCATTTTTTAAATTAATTTTTTCATTTTGAAATTCATCCTGGTTTTAAAGTTCAAGAATAATGGACAAGAAATACTTACTCAGTTTTTTCTTTCTATTTTTTTAATTTTACAACAAATTAATAAAAAAAAATAAGAAAAAAAGCCATCAAATTATTTTTTAATTTCTAACGATATCAAACTTGATCCAAAAATCATCTCTTTCTATCGCAAATTGTTTAAAAAAACTCGAAAAATTAAATTGAGCATGAAATCTCGATAACAGCTTTAATAAAGTAATTAAAAATAATTAAAATTTTTTAAATCCTAATTTACCTTAGGTACCTTACAATCATGATCCCATAGTTGGCCATTTTCATGTAATAAAATAGTCAACACTGATTCTTGAGCAATTTTTGTTTTGATTTATTGCATCATTGCACGCAGTTGTCAATCCACGTTTGTATCGAAAATTTAAGCAATTTCGTGTAATTAATTAATAGGCTAGTAATCAGGAAATAAAAAACTTGTTCAAATTCGTAATTATGTGAAACGTGAGTCGCGATATGCATTATGATGGAAACTTATTTAAATTAGTAATTGCATTAGTTCGTATTCGATTCGAATTGTTCATTTTGCTCGGTACGAAGTACACCGTTAGATAAATTTCGTGAAATTAGAATTTTCATTTCAACTTGTCAAGCAACAAGTAGACAGATACATTGAAAATGAAAACGTGCAACTCTAGTTTAAATTTGTCATTCGCGATAATATTTGTATAGTTCTCGAGTGTTTATCCTTTATCTAGCCAACGTGTGTTTGACGATTGTTCGGTGGTAAATGATTCATTATGCGAAAGACACATTACTGTCGTCGATTGTAGCCCAAAGATGCGTTCATAATTGATATCGCACCATAGAGTATATTTGTGTTGAAAGGTTTCTTATCTATAAACCGATTTGCTTCGAATCGACATCGTCGTATATCAACAATGGTAAATAAGACCTAAGAACATATTGCTGCATGAAAAACTCTACAGATAGCTTTTACTTTTCTCGTACTTTTGCACTTCCACTTCGCGTCGCCTTGTGTCAAAACAGGGAGAAATCTGTTCTTTTTCGAAATGTTATTAGTGTTTGTTTCGGATTTAGGCAGAACTCGGTTCTTTCTTAACAAGAAAGTTGTTTTGGCAATGCCATTGATACAGTTTGCGCGATAGTTTTCAACTATTTTCGAAAAATGACGTTGTCGTTAGAATTCTCGTTACCATTATTCTTGTTTTTAAACTTGTGCTTATCAGTTTTGATGTGGAATCCTTAAGACCTCATCGTAGACCTTAGAATCGGAGATTGTTTTCTCATTAGGATCTCGAAATGTAATTTCGTCGTTATCTAGAGATTGTGATAGAGGCGTTTCATTACTTACGTGAAATAATGACTGTAAATTACGCAGGTGCCTACTTCTAAGAACGAAGGTAATTGATTAAATTTGTAGACGAGCAAGTGTGCACGATACTTCTCGATTTTTAGTGAATTTCTGAGCATTAGGTAGTAAAGCACCAAGTTCAATGTGAAATTGTTTCAAAATGTCAGCATTTTATTGATTGTGTGTTTTTCAAACTGGAGTATTGAAATTGTGATTCTTACTAGATTTTGATCATTTCAATAAAATCATAACGTATTCCAGCTATTTTGAAGTTGAACTCTACAACTGATCAAAATGAAAAACAGTTTTGACTCGATGTTGTTGCATTACTTTGAAATTTCAAACGAAGTTGAATCCTTATTTTTAAAAAACCTCCAAGTCTATTGGATTCCTACAAACATAGAGTTCCATTGATCATAAAGTCCAGCGAATCAAGCTATTTGACGAATGCATCGATCGAATTTTAATAGGTAAAGGTAACCTCGAATTGATAAATTCCTGTTTTGGGTAGCTTCGTTGTAGTTCTCAAAACAAATAGGGTGTTTGTTGAGTGGTTGATAACAGGAGAGATTTGGTCGTAGTATTTTTTAAAAATTTTTGCCCTTTATTTCGTTGGCCTTGTGGTTCCTAAGCACAGATCAAACGAGGGCAGCTCCCCTCATAATGATAAAATTGCATTTTTAGTGGAGAAATTAGGTTCGAGTTCGGAGATTCGGGGAAATTCTTACCTTTTTTTGGTTACAAAATTTATAGGTAGTTTGGGTTAGAAAAATTTGGAAAATAGAAAAAAAATGCCAACTTTGGTTCGTACTTGATCTCTTTTCCCCTCCATCCTTCTAAAACAAATACGGTCATTGAGTTTTTTTTGGATAAAGTTGATTAAAGTGATTCCTGATTTTGGTAAAGATATATCTACCCACGCTTAAAGTTATTGTGCAGGGTGTTCCAGTAGGAGTGCACCTCCTTCAAACCAAAGATGCAGGCACCCAAACTACATAAGTGTATGCGTGTTTAATACCGACCACAAGATTTAAAAAGGGCGAAGTTATGCACTACAGCACTAGTCATGGTGATTTTTTTCAGAACGTCGTAATTCCGTTAAAAACGTAGATAGACAATTTCTTTTGAAACTTTTTTGTAGAACTTTTTGAGCTCTAAAAAATGAATCATGTTAATGTTTTGTTTAAATCTGAAATTGAAGGAGCTGTAATGATTTGAAAATGTGTAGGCTTCATAACTCCTTCAATTTTCAAGTTATGGGAAATTGTGTGAGAACCATTTTTGTTGAGCTTTTTCAGCTGCACAAAATAAGCTAATAATTTTTTGACTGATTCCAAAATTTGAAAACATGGGAAGCAATTTTGAAAAATTTTTGCAAAGATGAAATTTAATTTCAAGAAGTTAATGCCACTTTCATATTCTCAATGAAAGTTGCTCCTTCAATTTTAGAGATCTTCCAAGATTGGTGCATAAATTTGCCCCTTCAAATCCTATAGAGTCGGCAAACATGCATACATTTATTTATGTGGTTTGGGTAGTTGCATCTCTTGTTTGGAGGTGATGCACTCCTACCAGAACACCCTGTTCACTTTACAAATAAAGGTAATTCATTTAAAGTTTGAACACACATCACTCCCTTTTAATATTTTTACCGTTTGTCGAATGGTGGGATTCCACTTTGTACATATATTATCATTTTTTTGTCCAAATTGCTGTAAAATGCACATCGAAAACACAAGTTTTCTAAACATATTTACACGAATAAAAAAATTTCAGCATACTCAATTTTTTTTGAAATTTGAGGCCTTTGCAACCCCATCCTATAAATTTTATTTCTTTACTGTTTCATTTTTACACCCAAGTACATCTGCCACCAAAATGAGTATATTTTGGTAAACGTGGTGTGAAAACCAATTACCTACGTACATGCTTCGGTTGAAGAAATTTAGAGCACTCGATGCGTAAATACGAATCTTTGAAAAATTATACTACACTTAACTTACCTATTCCGCAGTTTGAATAGTTTTATGAAGTATCGCATATGTTTCACGACTGCAGGTATCTTCATAGTGAAACTTAAGCATTAATAATGTTCCTTATTAGATAAGTATACGCATATACCTTAACGCTGCTGAGATACAACTCTGTAATGAAAATACCATTTTATCTGTAGACCGAATTAAAGCAAGCCTAATTTTACATATTTCTTGCAAAGAACCATCGTCCCACGAGACTCGTTTATAATATTCGTCTTCAGCAGCACTTTCGCAACCTCCATACGATGCCAGTATTTCACCAAGTATCTATAGTCATTTTATAAGACTAGGAAATTCGCGTTTGATATTTTCCAATTTCTGTTTTCCAACATGTGAAGTGAACTTCTGGGTAGCTTTCCTTTAGTAGAGTAAAAAATTTACCTCTGTCAATATCTTTGCAAAAGTTCAAGTTTTTAAGTTGATTTTTGAGAATCGAAGATCATCTATTAAAAACGCGACGATTTTATGGTATTTCTTTACCTAATATGTATGTATATTGAAATTTTGTCGACTCAATAACTCTTGCAATTATTGATGGAATGAGCTGAAATTTTGATGAGAGGTTCAGTACTACTAGGAATAGAAGCCCATAAATTTTGAGAAAAATCGGTGAATCGGTTCCTGAATTATTCGCGAATGAAATTTTCAAAAGCCTCTAACACCTGAAATAGAGCAGTTACTCGAAATATGTAAATAACCTTTTTAATAGTACTCAAAAAGATACATAAAAAATGTTATATACAATTTTTATTTTAATGAGCCGATTTTCGAGTCATTCTTGATTGAAAATTTTAAAAGCCTCTAGCTCCTAAAATAAAGCAGTTACGTGAAATATGTAAATAACCTTTTTGGTAGTACTTTAAAAAGCGCTCAAAAAAGTTAATATGCAATTTTCTTTTTTATGAACTGGTTCTCGGAATATACGTGATGAAAAATGTCAGAACTTCATCAAGGATGTATTCATTTCGCGAATTGAAAAATAAATGCTTTGCAAAATTAGATTCAAAACTTTTGTAATGCCTATTTCACTACATATATTATACTTTTGATAGGTTAACAACATTGCAAAATTGGATTTTTTTAAAGTAAAATTTTGCGATGTTGGTGTAGAAAATCAGCTTCTCTGACGCTGTTATTGCGTAAGAGTTTTTCGTTTCGAATAGCCCAGATGAAAAGCCAGGCTCGTCACAAATACATCGAAATTATAATTACGAGATATTTTCTCTCTTTGGAAACGAACCCCTTTGAATGTTTAATTCGTATAGGTACCTGACCTCTCGTAAATCTACCCGTACGACGTTTCATTTAAGTTAGACTCAAAATTGGTCGGAAAATTCCCAAATTATGGAATCCATTCGCACGTACGACTATATAGGAGTACGTTTGCGAAAGCCCAGGTATCTAGTTCTAGGCAGGCAGCCATTTCCAATGTAAGCATTCCCATCGATAAATAAAGCCGGCGTTTTAATTTCGCTCATTTATTGTACTACGAGTAAGAATTGCAGATTTAATTTTATAAATAAAATTTTTCTTCGAGCCGCTTCGGTTCTTATTAAAACGAATGAAAAATAGCTTAATATTTTTTTCTGCAGCTTTTAATGAAAATTCCACCTGGTGTTTTGTTAAAACGTTGTTGTCCGTTATCATTATCTTGCGTATCACGTTGGCATTATTTTTAATGAAACTTGATTCCGTCGTAGTCGCGAAATTCTTGGCAACGGTTTTCTCCCCCCCTTTTCTCTCCCCCCGATGTTCTCGCGGATGGTCGACCATTCGATGGCGAAAAAATTAGAATTTTTCCAAACTTCGGTTATTCGATTTGGCGGTAATTATTTTTGGTGGCGCGATAATTTTAAATTTTTATGCAAACAGAATTTAAAAAAGAAATTCCATTTTAATTTGAATAATTTTTGTAAAATTAATCTCTTATTTAACGAGAATACTCGCCCGAGTTTCACCCTCTACTCTTCTCGTTCGTCACCGCGAGAAAAAAAACTTATCGTCTCGCGTTCTCGCGCATAATTACCAAGCAATTTATTTTTCATTCGTCATCGCTCCATTTTGAATTTTCGACATTGTCGCGAGCTTTATCACACCTCACCTCGGTTCTTTAGCTTTGAAAAATATACGCGTAGGTAACTTTTCGAACGCGTGCAACAATTTGACTCGAATAAAGTTTCCGAAAACGACGTAGGTACCAATTCCAAGTGTCGTAATTATCGATTCACGAAATCATCTCGTCTCTGGTGACTCGACTGGAGTTTTTTTCTGTAACACCATCGCGACGACAATTGAGAAATTTCGATTTTATAAACGACATAACCAGCTTGGAAATTTATTCCGATTCCGAATCCAAATTTACGCCTCGTTATTAGTCTATACAACGTAACGTAGGCACTCGCGAAAATATAATTTCGTTTTCATTAATTATTTATAGAATTTTTAACAACGATGTGAAACTTTTATGCTTTATCAAAAATGAGTCGCTCGCTTTATAATTCAACATTTTATTTGTCCTATCTTACCTACCCGTTCATTTTGGCTTCAGTATTTGCCCTCTTGCTCAAATACCAAGCTGCGTATAAAAATGAAAAGTAATTTTTCAAACCTTTCGTATAATTTCAACTTTGTACCTGAGCTGCGACTACCTCGAATATTTCATTTTTGACCATTACGAGTAAAAAATTCTCATTTTTTTGGTAGGTACCTGAGTTACGTATTGACTCGAAGTAACGTGGGGATTACGTCGCACAGGTGCCTACCTTTTTAAACCTATGCTATGATTTTGATTACACGAATTCACCGAATGAGAATTTAAAAGTTGTTTTTGAAAAAATTTCACGTTGTTGAGGTTCTCGACTTCTAAGATTTTCAATATTAACATGCTCGTTGAAAATACTTCCTAGTTTGGTTGTCTTCCATTTGAAATATTTTTTATCGAAATTGATCAAATTTTTTATCCTTTCGAGGAAAAAAAATTACTTATGTAAAAAAAACTTATTTCCATCATCGAGTGTTCCGAGCTTCATCGTAATATTTATTTTCCACGGTTTACGCGCAGCAAAAATTATCCGAATGGGGTTTTTCATCTCTTCGGATGGTTTTATAGTCTGCATATCAAAGCGTATACTCTATTTTATACCTAAATTAATTGTATCATTTTTCCTTATTTTAGAGTATTTCGGAAGCGTAAGCCGTTTTATTTTCAATGAGAAATTTTCTTCGCAGTGATAGCTCCGGATTTTTTCGCATAATATTATTTATTTATTTTTTTTCTCCGAAGCAAAGAAAATCGTTACCAGGATTACGTCAAATGATAAGCTTTACTAATGAGATATGATTTTTTTTATTTTTCGAGCAGTTGCTCAGATTTAATATGTCCTTTGGATTGCATAAAATACATATTTATATGGTTTTAGTTCTTTTATTGTTTTTTTTCATTTTTGCGTGTTGGCTTTCTCTAATTTCTTGAAATGTTTTGAAAAAATATTGAAATTTCGAATTATTTATTAATTTTTATTTATGCTTAGCGAAGTTCAACACAAGTTTTATGCAAAAAAATCGCACAGAATATTGATAAGTAAAAAAAAACGTGATGAAAAAATGGCCAAAAAAAGAGAACAACATTTTCGTAATTGACTACTCTCCTCCCTCCTCATAAGACATAAATTTTTTCATAGGAAGCTTCATTTTCACGTAAAATTGCGAAAACCTTTTCAAATTGCTTAAAAAACACTAATCCGGCATTTTTTAAACGATTACTAAAAGGCTAAAAAATGTCTCAGACTAAAAAACCAATCGTACAGGAAGACCAAGTATCTTAAATTTATTCTTTTTATCGTCAAATTGAATGTGATTGGAGGGGAAGGGGGGTAAAACTACGAAAAAACTAGTTTTTTCAAAAATTACCTTACTTTAGGAACCCATAGCTCCACTTCCAGGGGTATGGGGGGGGCTAACATTTTGACTGGTTGAGTTTCAACTAAAAAGATACCACATATAAAAAAAATTTGGTGTGAAATCTTTCATTTTTGATTCCATTCACTCCACTCTCTAATGACTACAAATTTCCTCAAAAAACATCAAGTATAATTTTCAATTCATTTTCTATTTTTCAAATTCCGGATACAGGAAGCTCTATTTCTCGATTTTGGTAAAGTTCCAAAATGTAAATGGAATACAAAGTTATTCATTCCAAAAGTATGTTTTTCAAAAAGTTACTCGAATATTTTCTATAGGCATTTTTTCGTTCAAAATGATGAAGGGGTATTTTTAAAGTTGAATGTTTTGCATGTTAGTCTATTTCATCCAACGTGATCTCTTATTAAATATATGTAGATTTCTAGTTATTTGATTGGTTCGTGTATAGCTTTTTTAGTTTAAATTGGGATCATTATAAAATGAAACGAAATTTTGAACATATTTGTGGCATATTTGACTGACATTAGGTGTACAATAATCGGACATTTTGAGTAATCCAGCCGAGTACAGCGAAGGCATTCTCGTGGCAGATTTTCTTTTTTATTACGTCGACTTTTTTTTGTTACTGTTACGTTGTGAAACGGCACACATGGCGTATATACTCGTATTTCTTAAAGAAGCTGGTTTCTTATACCCTGATGAAATCACGTTGATTATAAATTAATGGACGATAAATTAGGATAAAATCTCACCCGAAGGTATGTTGCAATATTAAAGGGAATATTCCACGGTACGTTTTGCAAACTGTTCGACTTCGTCGCTGTACGTCGCTAGGTTAAAGTAAAACGCCCTGCCTTCCGAGTCTTCTCGAAACATACCCTCAGCTAACAAAGAAACGATTACCCGCAGCTAAGTTAGAAAGGAAGCGAATTTCGTGACGAAAAAAAAAGTACGCGAGGCGACGATTTATCGTATCTACGTAAAGTTACGACGATGCGGTCGACTGTAGAGAAAAAAAGTGTAATTTAAGATAGAAAAAAAGAGAATTTGCTGTCGTAGCGACCACCTCCACTGTTCGTCTACGTATATAGTCTATACCGAGTACATAAAAACTATACGAGAAGGGTATATAGGTGGTAGATACGCGCCAAAAGGATTGTTTCAACATTAAAGAAAAGGTATTTATTTAAAATTATCGATGATTGAGCTCGTCTTGGATTCTCAAAGTATTCCCAAATGTGCGTGTGCATGGAGTTTCTCGTTCTCTATTGGGTTCTAGTTCTGTATGTATGTGTAGCCGAGAACGATATAGACGTAGATAGGTACTACATACCTACGTGGGATGTAATTTTCTTTTATTTTATTTTTCTTTATTAGCTCCTGTTTGGCCTCGTTTGGCGCTGTATACGCATTTTTTTCGTACCCGAGCCGAAACGCGTGGTCGAGGTTTTTTCTCCTTTTCTTCAAGTTCTTTTCAACAGCTCTATGGCTTGTAAACTCGGAAATACATGATCATATTATGGTGGTTATTTGCGCGGTTAATTTGAACAAATTGTTACGATCCGTGATAAGGGCCTGCTTATTTTTCGGACGGATTTTCCAAAAGTATTGCGAGCTATTGCGATACGTTTAAGTTTACTGGAAATATTTCGTAGTATGTGGGTTCTTCGATGGATTATTTTTCTCGATTCAGATCAATCCTGATTTTCGTTTTGAAGTTCAAACAAATACCATTGAGTACTACTAATGGTTCGATCTCATTCGAAAAAAAATTCTAATAAAAGCAACCCTTTGAAAATTTTGAATTTTTTTTTATTTTGTCAAATTTTTGTCCAATTGAAAATTTTTATTAATTAATTTCCATGGGAAAATCGTTTGATCATTTTTTGTTTTTGAAAAAAGATTGTTCTATTGTGATACTCGTACTCGTAAATACGTTATTTAGTTACAATATTTAGATTAACATTGGTTTTAAAGATCGTTTACTCCGATTTTCGCATGAAGTATTGTAAGATAAAAATCATGTATTAATCAATTTGGATGAGCTTTTGACTTTTTTTTTTACACAAAGGAAGTAAAAATTTAATGCTTAGAACATTTTTTAAATTGTCAATTTTTTGAGACTGATTGATTGATCGATTGATTCATTTTTTAATTGATTCGATTTCAGAAAATTCATAGAACTTTTGTCATAGGCGTTGCCATGAGCTTCACAAGTGGGTATACCAAAAAATCTATGTTAACAAAGTGTTCCATGATTCTTCTTGTCAATTTTCTGGTCAAATGAAGCCTCCTACGAAAAAAAGTGTGATAACAAAAATTTTAGTCGATAAAATTTTCTTTCTTTTTGATACAGATGGGGTTTTTCGTAGAAAGCTTGGTTTTCATGATAATCTGACGGAATGTTAGGAAATATTGAACTTGTTTCTGTAAATTTTGGTAGACTAACGAAAATTTGAAATCCGAACAATAATTTCGGATTGATACTTGACTCGATATTTTTGATTGGTGGGGGAGATTCAGGAGTTGATCGTGTGTGCCATGGCACATTCAGCACGTCCTGTGGCTGTGCATAATTATGCATTTAATACCGAAATATTCTTTTGATAAATAATTTGATAGATTTTTTAGATTTAAAACAGAATAAATGTACCTAATGCAATCTAAGAAAAGATACAATAAATCGTCGACATTTTCCGAAATGGAGATTTTGGAGTATGCTATAGATTACATTTAGGCGAGCATTAAAAAGACGGATACGTTGAAAATAGAGGAAGTTATGCAACTTTGAAACTTCAGTAGCGAAAAAAAAATAGTTTTTGAGAAAATCTGCGTTAAAGTTTCTAAAGGTGTGTTTTTTTTTAGAAAAAATTTATTTCGGTCAAGTTACAACGCAAATTGCCTAAAATAAGTTAATATGGCTTTTATGGTAGTTTTTTTTTTATGCTGAATTGGATTCTGGAGTCCATTTTTACGTATCGTAAGTATCAAAATATTTCGTCAATTCACAAAAAATACGATAACAAAATAATTTTTTTGATTTCTTTCTCAATGAATATCAAATAATTATTGAAAATTACATCTGAAGTCATTTTTTCCAAATTCATTACATTCCAAATTAAAAGTTGACTGCTTTTTGTTGAAATGTGGGATGCTAATTGAAAGAAAACATAATTGTTATTGAAAATGACATTTTGACTAAATGGCTTTAATTATAGGTACCTTCAGAATCCGATATTTAACAAAATGTACTCGATCAGTAAACACATGAGATGATCTGAAATTTTTGAGATTTTTTTGGTGAAATATTACTATACAAGATTGTTTTAAATTTTTCATCTCCAATTTTTAATATTTTATTTTTTTTGATGGACTCCCTCCCCACCCCGTGCTAAAATATAATCGTGGAAATTATAGGTATTTTGAAAACTGAACATATTTTATTATGATGAATTTTTGGATAATATTAGAACTGGAGGAGATTGATATCATTTGAAGGAGTGATTAATTGATCATGTGGAAATTTTGAATTTTTGAAGTTTATTTCAATTTATGAGTTGAACAGAGAATAATCATGACAAAAGTTACTCAAGTTAAAAAGTAACCCTAGTTAGCATTTCTTCGATCAATTTTTATTTAGGATTTTTTTGTCTCAAAATATGCTCCGAATCTCTTCAATTTCCTAGTTCACAATTTTAGATTTTTTTTATGTAAGAAGCGTTTGTAGGTCTTTTAATTTTAAATGTAGTCAAAAAATCACAGGAAGGAAATTTATTCAAGTGCTACCGGTCCACGCGTTCCCAAAATTTTCGAAAAAACATTTGGTCCTTCAATTTTTCTGGTAATTTTCTTTTCGATTTAAAAAAAAGTGTCTTTTTTGAATTTTTGAAAATATGATGTAAAACTTCTCTCCTTATTGTGTAATATTCGTACTAGAAGAAAGGGACTATAATGATAATTTGAGTTGACTTTACCTTAGAATTTATGAGCCAGTATTGGAAATTGATTTCGTATTCTTTTAACCTTCTCATATGAATGATGTGATCTGAATGGTCGTCCTTGGTGTTGATTTAATTCCGATATCAAATCAATGACAAATCGCTTAAAAAAGTACTTTTTACTGATTCCCAATACAAAGGTACTGAAAGCCTTACTAATCATGTCCTTTTTCCATCAATGCACGAAGGAAATTCGGCTCTCGCCTGTAAACAGCTTCATTTCACCTTTTGCCCATCCAACAATAATCATTTACAATCGTTCCGAATTCATTTTTCGTTTCGCCAACAAACGAAGATAATTCGGCCAGCATTACTACCGACCTACCTAACTACTTCACGAATCGCTGACTCTTTCATTTTTCCTCGACGTTGCAATTAATTCGTCGAGGTATCGAAATTACGATGATAATCCATCTCGTTCCTCTCGTCTCGCTGTACCTTCATAAAAATCAAACATCGTTCTTCGCCGGCAAAATGTTCACGTACATACTCGTATGTGGAAAAAATACCTCCGCTGCTTCGTACTGATCAAACAATCTAAACGTTGTTCGGATACTAAGACGAGGTTTCAGTTAAAAGGCTATACATCATTGTAGGCCATATTCTGGCGAAATACGAGGCAAAAAAACCCAGCTAAGGTAAATGTCATTATAAAAATAATACGTGATTCTCATACGATATGATTTGTAAAACGGTATACTCGCATTCGATATAGCACTTGGTTGAAAAACGGGACGCACTCGATGCGAGGAAACAAGACGTTTCAAATGTATAAACGACGGCGGCATGACGAAAAAGTCGCCGGAAAATTAAATTGCCAGTTTCTTTGACCGAAACTGCTCGGCTAAAAATTATATATATTTCTGTCTGATTCTATAGAATTTCGAAAAACGCTTACAGATGTCCGTCTAACGAGGTCGAAATTCTATTTTCAACCAATCCCAGCTTTACTTTAGACGCAGAATGATACGTGTATTTCTGTCGACGATTTATTTTCACACAAGTTCCAGTATAAAAGTCTTCGATATTAGTCTACGTGTATGCAAGATGAATTAAAGAGTTGAACGATAAGATGCGATGTCAAAGCTTGGCAATTTTTTCGGTTCAACGTCGATATTGCCTTGCACACGGAAAGGAAAAAAATCCAAAAGAAAGACGAGCTCCCGGTGAACTCGATAGAATAAGTATGATAAATATTTGTACGATTGGCCTTTTCGTTGGTTCTTTAATTTGTTCGGGGTAAATGCGAAAAGCAAGATTTTGAAAGGCCCGCTCGTGACTGAAATAAGGAAATAATATAAATGGAAATGAAAATAAAGCCAGCTATTTGTTATTGGAAATTTCGCCCGAAAGCTTGTTGTATACGAGTAGGTACTTTCTCTCGTCGTATTGATATTTTGATTTTTTTCTGCCTTTCGTTCTACATAGCTGCGTTCCTTTGGTGAAGTTAAAATCTCTGCATTTCCATAATACGATGGATCTCGTTGCCTTGCCGCTGAGATAGGTATCTGTGATGTATTTGTATGTGTGCGTATCTGTATCGATATATTGTAAAGTATATTCATAGGGGTTTTGGTTTGAAGTGAGTGAGAAAGAGAGAAAGGGAGGTAAAAATAGAGATAGAGAAATCACATATACCTACCACGGTGATGTTGAATAAAACAATGGAGGTCCTGCACTATTAAGTGTTATTGATTTTCTGTCCTCTTTGTTGTCGGTCGAGGCGCACCAGGCCAACGTATAAAGTTCATCAAAACTAGCGAAAGCCCCAAAAGCAATATTTTAAATAGCGTCAGCGACGTATTTAATGTACCCACCGACGCGACGTAAATAACAATATGGCTTTGAATATGTTTTTTACCTTAAAGTGGCCGACACTTTAATGTCCTCGATGTGTTCGGTGATGAGAGACATGATAGAAGTGATTGTAACCGGTGTTGCCAGATTGGGCCATTGATTGTCAATTGATCGACTTGAGAGTCTCATTTGGTGATCATAAATTGAGCTGGGGGAGTAATCGTCAATTGGATGATTTCAGTTTTTTCTTTGTTTTGGAGTCTTTGGAGCCATTAGAGGGTGTATTTGCGAATTATTCGAGCAAATGTGGATAAAATACCCCTGGATAGAAGTACGTCAGGCAGAAAATCACTTGGAAAACTGATTTTTTCATAATCAACTTTATAATAATTCTTCAACAAACATAAAAATTGCATCTCCGATATTTAAAGCGAAATTTACCTTTTGGAAATGAGCAAACTGTATACAGTATATCAGGACGAATATCTCAAGAACCGGTTCACAAAAATGAAATTGGTACAGAATCTTTTTTGGAAGTTATTTGAGTTCTATAAAAAAGGTCATGTACAACATATTACCTAAGTGCTATATTCAAGGTCTTGGAGAGTATTTAATTATTCTATTGCTAGGTAATATCTCAAGAACTGGTTCACAAAATTGAAAAAATTGTATGAGTTTTTTTGTGCGCCTTTTTGAGTACTATCAAAAAGGTTATGTACGATTTTCACCTAACTACTATATTTAAGGTAGTACAGAGTATTGAAATTTTCCATCGCAAATATCTAGAGAACTGACGAGAATTTTTTCATGCAATTAATCCGCCATTGCCTAGAACGTGGGGAGTTCACTATACTCAGTCTCAAAAATAAATTTCATCATCTGTACAACTTTCACTTTCAATTCGTGCGTATTTTTTCATTATAGGAAAAAACTTTTCGACTAGTCATTGTCGAGATTCAAAATCCAAGAAAATATCTATTACCCATGCTATGATTAATGAAATTCGAAGAACTCGTAGCTCCAGTACGATTTACGACTTGATACGTTTCGTCCATCTTATTATTGATTCGGCGTTCGCTGTATTCCTATCTGTTAATGGTAAGCAAACATCAACACACGAAAGTACATCGAATTGCATTTTTAAAACTTTTCCCAAAAAACATAATTTCAAGTACTTAGGATGGTTGAAAGAGATTTTTGTAAAAAAATTTGTGATATTATACACTTTTTGCCCATCTTCATTTTTGAAGGAGCTACTGCAGTTACTAATTATGAGGTCGCTTCAAAAATGAAAACAGGCAAAATGCGTATGCTACAATTTTTTTTGCAAAAGTCTTTTCCTACCTCCTTAAATACTTGAAACTATGATTTTGGTAAATTTTTTTTTAATGGTAGGCAACCATCAATACATGAATGTTTGACTGAATTGCATTTTCAAAAAATTTACCAAAGTTATAATTTCAAGTACCTAGGATGGTTGGAAAAAATGGCTGTAAAAATTTTGTGGCATACAATTTTAGCCTATCTTCATTTTTGAAGGGGTCATATAGTTGGGAATTGCCGTAGCCCCTTTCAAAAATAAATATACACAAAACGTGTACCTACATCATAAATTTTTCTTCAATTTTTTTTCCTATCGCCCTATAGTACTTGAAATGATTATTTTTCGTAAATTTTTGGAAAACGTAATTCAATGTACTTTCGTGTGTTGATGGTTGCCTACCATCAACAGATAGAGGATGTAAGACCGAGTATAGGAGACTCTTTGTGTACTAGACTACACTTTGGTAGCATCCTCTTCTCCTTTCATACTACCTATGGCAGGATATGAAATAAAAAGATGAACGTGAATAATATAAACTTGGAAGGATGAAAATCAGTCGATTGCAGGAGTCGTCTTGAAGAAAATACTTCCTTCGTATACGAAGTTGCCTACCATACACTGCAAATGCACATTCGCAGCAAACTTCCAAGTAATTTTTATCAAAAGTTATATTAATTAAAAAGCTTAGGAGGTTTGTGTCGCATTTGCGAAAACCTGGTCTCCTTATACGTATTGACCAACTTGGTACCTACTTGAGAAGTTATCGAATGTGTAACTTTTTCATACCACTACGAGTTTGCTTTTTCAACTCGATGAGACACTTGCGCTGCTGGTTATGTTTTCATTTTCACAGGATTGAGTCGACTTGGTTGTTAGTTTCGTGCTGGGCGATGCTATTTGTATTTTTCTTTCGAGTTGTTTTCAAGGCTGGTGCTGGAATTGAAATCGTGTGTTTTTTTTACTAAATTATTGCGGTGACCAAAATAACGAGTAGGTTTTTGTTTTTATTTTTGCGCTTTCATCGTCATTTTTTTCTTCAAAAAGGCAGTAATCCGACATTTTCTTTTTTTTGAATTTCCAAAGAGTTTTTATAGAGACAATTTTACTGCTGGTATGAGAGAATTTTCAGTTTCGGTTGGTAGTTTTTTTTTCTTCCGACTTCTCTTCCTTACAGTGATTTTTCCTTCGATTGTCCTGTATGTATTCTTAGATATATTTGGTCGTGGGTGATGATTTTTTTTTTTTTGTAGGTAGAATGACATACCTACTTGTGGTTTTAGAGTGAAATCTTGGCATTTCTTCTTTCCTCCGTCAATTTTTTCCACGTAAATGTATCTGTCTTATTTGATGTTGATATGGATATGAGATTTTTTAGAGGTGGTGGAAGGTTTGAAGTGTATTTATAATTTCGAATCAAATATCAGATTTTGAGATTTTTTAAAATTATTATAATCTAACTTCATCAACGTTTCAATGAAGTCTTCTCGTTATTGTAATAAGGCAATTAATTTTTTGAAAATGCATCTCGAAATCATTGTGGCCCTTATTAACACCTCTTACCATCCCTTAGACCTTCTATCAAAGTTATTTTCTATAATTTTGCGAACATTTCAAATCGAAAAAATAATAATAAATTAATTCAGGAAATTATTTCATGCACGAACATTCGAAAAAATTCAACCCATTCTTCCATAAGTATGCTTAAAAATGGCTTAAATTTTCACTCACGTACGAATTAAAAATTACCACAGTAGGATTCAACGATTATTCTCTATGATTAAGACACAGAAATGAAAAAAAAGACGGCAGGAAAAAATTAACGTAGCTAAACTGTACACTCAGGTTGTACGTACGTTTGGACTCCAATAAATCATTACTCCTACGTCGCTCGGACGGGCAAGAAAAACATTTTGCTTCGTCTAATTGTTTTTTCTCCCCACTCGATGGCAAAAACTTAGAAACCATCGCTCTTCACGTCTTTTTTCCACTTACGACCTAATTAAATACTCGGACGAATGTTCGCCCATATAGTAATCTCACGCATGTTCGAATAATACGCAATATATACGAGTACATCGCATCGTCGGCCATGTCCAAAGCTAAGCTTCCAATTTCGACATGTTCGCCATCGTTTTCTGGTTTAATCAAGTTTCGCTACATCTATTTCCAAGTTGACTTGACTTCGGTTAAACAAAGCTTCAATCGAGTGCCTCTTTTCATCGCATAGGTACGGTATCCACTTTTCATAAATATTATCGAATTTAGAGAAAACTTGATTTTGGCCAAGGTTTCGCTCAAAAGTTATATCTGATCGATATCGTTGACAAGTGTTTTTTTTCTACCGTGTGTTCATTTTTTTCGCCTTTTTTTTCGTCGAATTGACAGATTACTTAAGAAAAAATATGAGACAAACGCGATGCAAAGAAAAAAAGAATTTCTATGAGCGAGTTTTTTTCATTCGATTTGACAGAAAAAGATTGTCCAAGTTGAGAAATGATAAGACGTATTGTGATAGTTATAAATGAACGTCGATTCGGTTGTGTTTTTACGTCGGCGAGGAAAAAAAAAACTACAAATATTCGCGAAACGAGTAAAAGAGGAAAAACCGGAGCTAGAAACCTCTTCGGTCATTTTACCGAACATCAATTTAGGATCGTTTTAAAGAAAATCACCCTGTCGGGTAAAGTTTAAAGGGTATTAATTATTTGACTTTATTCAAGATCTTGTTTCTATGCAAATGAATCTTGACCGAAAGCTTTTAACAATGTAGTTTTGCAAAACGACCATTAAATATTTACTACGAAACTCGAAGCACTTGTGGCTTCGTAATTTTTCCTTCTCTCCGTGTGATTTTTTTTTCTACCTCGGTCGTTTTCATGTAACCGAGCAACTCGATATTATCCGAGGTACACGTTTTACACACCGATACGTGTTATAAATGAGTTGTAACCGTGTAAATTATTAATTCGAAGCAAGTTTTTCCTTCTTCGGCGCACTGCCTTTTTCAGCAGGTGGAAAAAATTAGTCGAAAATTTTCACCAAACTTGTTTATACTACGAATCGAACTAACCTTTTGAACTTGTTAATTACGTTTTCTGCCTATAAGTTGTTCTGCGGTTTTTCCACCTCCCCCACCCTTTTGACCGTTTCACGGATGAATTCTCTTTTACCGTTTAAGTCGAATTTCTCGTACCCCAACAACGTAGCCAACCTTCTCGATACGCGTATTTACTCCGAGTTAAACGATTGATTCGCACTATTGGTTGATTTAAGGCCCATTTTATTCCGCATCGAAGTTTTTCGATGACGAAGGAGACATTCTCGACGAAAAAATTTCTTCCATCTGAATTTAAAATTACGCCGAGAAGCGAAGAAGAAATGTTTCATCGGCGACAATATTTTCCCCATGAAAAGAGTGGGTTTCCTTTTTTTTTTTCGAGGATGACTTGACACGATGTTGGTTTGGATACGCGGCGCGAAACAAGCTAGTATGGCGTTTTTATCGCGTTCCATCTCTCGTTTCATTTGCTGGCTGGCGTGGCGTGCAAAACGTTGTTGAATTTTAATTAAAAACGCAACAAAGCCAAGTTTTTATACGCGACTTATCGTGTAAAATTGAAAATTCTCATCTCGCTCGCGCTCTCAGCAGTCCCAGACCGTTTGGGATGATTTGATTATGCACGAATACGAATGTCGGTGGCGATGGCCGATGAATCAGAATGATAAAATCCGTGACAGGGGTAGCAGGGTGGTGAGTCGTTTGTAACAACTTGGTTTCGGAAATCGATGCGGAATCACGTTCAAATCATTACCATTTAGGGGCTATTTTTTGCTTTTATTATTATTTTCAGAACAGAAAGTGCCGTTATTTGAATGGGAATGTTTTTTCGAAACAATTTGGGATAAAATAGAAAATTAATTGTGTTTGAGAATATTTCAATTTAAATTGAGATACTATTGGTACTTCAACTTATACTTATAGCTCATCGAGTGTGGACCTCAATTTTTAAACAAATATTTTCGAATTACGTATTTTCATATTTTTTCAAATTCACAATTTCAACAATTGTTTCCCGCGTCTGAATCCCATTTCGAATGGATGTTTTGGCCGAATCATGGGTCCTACGAAAAAAATGCCAAGAACCGAAGTTGTAGAGCATGAAATTTTCTTTCTCCTAAGAGCTATTAGTTTTTTTCTCAAGTGGCTCAGTTTTCGAGATTTTTGCAGTCAAGGTTCAAAATTAGATGCATATGATTTTTTTACATTATCAACTTTGACTACAAAAATAACGGAAACCAAACCTCCTGAAAAAAAATGAATATTTTTGAGCAAAAAGAAAATTTTATGCCCTATAACTTTGATTCCAAGCAATTTTTTCGTAGGACCCTTAGTTTGGCCAGAAAATACATTTTTATGGGAGGAAAACACATTATTGCAAATTGGGAAACTGACTTCTGCGCCTCCCCTGTATTTTGGGGTCATTTACTGTAATTTAATATCAGTTACGTATTTTCATTTTTTGAAAATTTCTCTTGAACTCGACGTAGTAACCAATTAACGTGCTCCTCGCTGCCCAAACATTGTGAAAATTCGAAAAAAACACGTCTGCTTCTCCCCTCTCCTTATTGATTCAAAAATATTAGTTTTTCAAATTTCAATACGTAATTCTTTTGAAAATTTCACGCTTGAAATAATTTGAGCAATCAATCTAAATATTTTTATTATTTACGGCAAACAAGTTATGCAATTTAATTAACACATATAAAAATCTTTTGACGAGAGTCGAGATCAATGCATTTCTCCAGGACTTATTACTTATTTTCAATCGTTATTTTGGTCCGAAGGTATCGTTGAAAGTTCCTAGATCAATATCGAATTATATTATTTTAATTTTTGTGCCAAATATGATAATTTTCACCTAGGTATTTGTCAAATGTACCAACTGCGCCATTTTTAGGCTTGCGTGAAATGCCGGAATACGATCCTGAGAACCAGGTCTTGAGTTAGTTTCACATTTTCCTTAAAATGGAGCTTGAATAACGCACCTGGCTTTTTTATTTCAGCCAAATTGTTAAAATTTCGCAACAAATGAAAACATTTTAAAATGAAATTACTTAATTGTAAAGTAGGATTCCGGCATCGCTTCGGTATTGTTTTTAGAAATAAGATACCATTACTTTTTATATAGTAATTACAGGATTAGGTGTAAAAGGAATGGAAACCCTACTACTCGTAGAATAATCATGTACTCGAAAATGATGCTTTCTTATCCGAAAAAATAAATCGAGGATATTTTAATAATAGCGCAGCGGTAATATTTCACGCTTTCTTCGCGTTATATTTCCCTCCTTCTCTCTCCGCGCACCCACTTCGCCCATCCGTTGTTAACATTTTCCACTTTTTAATAAGCTGGAAGTTGATTCAAAACAAAATCCATTCTTACACAAACAAGGCTCTAAATTAAACATAACATCAGCCATAAATCCGGGGTCTGGAATCGTAAATCCTGCAGATTCAAGTTTCGCACATTTCGAGTCCTACTTTCGTATATAAGTATAAAAGATACCACGACAAATGCGAATGGAAAAAAGCTCATTGCGAAGGTTCAAGAATTGAGGCTTTTTTCGGTATTTTCGGTCATTTCGAAAATATGAAAAAATTACTTGGCTGTTTTGATAGTACCTTACCTATAAAGTAGATGTTTTTTTAATCGAACATCATTAACCGTTTGTTAATAAGTGATACCGACGAAACGTGCAGCTTTGGCGAATTTTATGAAATTTTAAAAAGCCTAGTACTTAGGTACATTTTACGTAGTATTTCGTGGCGCAACATTTTGGAGCTGGAAATTAAACTGCAAAGAAGAATAGTTACGCCGACGCTTAAAACTTTCTTCGTGTTGTTGGAATTTTAATTTTACAACTATAAAGTTGAAAATGGTGCTGGGGTTTAACCCGGGCTAGGTGCGTGACCGTGTGCGTGAAATTTGTTTTTTTTTTCGAGATGAAAAGAGGGGTTGAATTATCAAAATTTACCTCGTCGAATAAACTAATCGATCGATTTAACGCTAATAAGAGAGAATTTCGATAAAGCAGAGAATCGTATCATGTTGTGATGACAAAGATGTCAGCGGCGGTAGGGAAACATAAAGCGAAATTCCTCGTATACTTCCATTATTCAAAATGTTAGATAAAGTGAAAAAAAAGGGATTTTTTTTCCTTCTTCAAAAAGATGGGTATACCTTTTAACTGCTATCGTTGTATTTGCGAAAAGAGAAGCAAATACGAGCAGAAAAAATATAACTGAAAACCGAAGAAGAAAATTGGATTTTTATTCTCGCATATCCGTATTGAAATAGGTGAAAGAGAAGTTCGACGACGATGGAAGAGCGTGTGAAAGTACCGAACACTTTCGCTCGGCAAAAAAATGACCACGGTGCGGTGCGGTGGTGGCGAAGTGATCATGTGGAAGTAACGAAAGGGATATCTTGGAAAACTTTTTACTCTCGGTAACAACGCGAAAATAAGATTTATTATAAACCAGTCGTGGCTGCGGTGAATTCAACACCGCCTTGTAATTTTATTCGAATAACTCACCCGGAATCGCGAATTTACCAATCGAATTAAAATCTTGGAGCGAGGGATTGGGGGTGAGTAGGGGTTTTATTTTTGTGGTTGTTTTTTTACGCTCGAAAATTGAAATGTGATCGTGTGCAGTGATATCATTTCTATTTAACTGGATCCAGCATCCGGCGAAATGCCATTGAGAGCCGTATCTAGCATTTTTTCAGTGAGAGCAAATGGAATTTTAAAATTGATGAAGATGACTACAATGTTGTGTCGATAGGTACAGAATATCTAAAAATTAACAGACTTGAGCCAAAAAAAATTGAAAACATTGCATGATTTTCCAAAAAACATCTCAAAATGTACGAAATTGAAAAAAATGTTACTACTCGAATGGAACCAGGTTATAAATTTTTTGGTTTCATGGACAAGGAAGAATCCTAAACACCAAATTTGTGGGAATTTTTCACCCCTCCATCAGATTTAATCAATTTCTAGAAAATAGGAATTACTGAAGATATGTTAAAAAAATGAGTTGACTTTTTTCCTTCAACTCCGAGGGAAAAAGAACCCATTCCTCTATCAATTTCGAAAAGAATCAAGTACTCAAACAATCAGAAACAACTGTTCAACTCTTTGTCTGCCAATACCTAATATTTGACAAAAAATCATGAAAATTCGTTGCTTTGTTTTGTATGATACTCGCAGATTAAGAAACTGTAATGATTAGGCATGGCATGGCGCATCAATATTTTTTCGTTTAAATTTAATTATTATCCAATAAGATAATCTTTGAGATTTCTCAAGTTCCAAAAATTATTTAGAATCTCAGAAATTTTCCAATTTCGAAAAGCTGTTCAGCGTAAAAATCTTTTTGAGACAGAACAAACATTTTTCTCACAACCGAAAAAATTTGATCCAATTAAATAAAGTTTTCTCTATTGTACATCCAATTAGATTCAAACAGGCTTGAATGGATCCAGGTATTTTGAGACATTTGGGATATGAAATTTGATCAAGAATTTTATGATCAAATTGGTGGATTTTTTTTCAATCGACCCATTTCAACTCTTCATAGATTACTTCTGAGATTTGAAGTGTTTCAAAATCTCTATAAGTAATTCCAAGAAATTTCTGAAATCCCCTGACTTGTTGATTTCCGCGATATAATGAGAATGAAACAGAACCCCTACGAAAACAACGTAAACAACTTCTTATTTAGGAAACGATTCCATTCCTAACAACATTTTCGTTATCCTTCTGTTACGTCAGTAAACCACAGGAGGATTAAAATCATCGCCTCATATATTTCGGAAGAAAAAAAAAGCGGAAGAAAAAAGAAATTCAAAATACGCCACATTTCACCAACGCGTATGTACTTGTAACTCCCACCAATGTAATTATTAAATCTGAACTTGAGAAATCGGCGAATAATTCTCATGAGAATTGTCGTCAAGGAGAAGTTAACCTGAGAAATAGACGAGTTGAAGTTATCGTATCGATACACTATTCCTACATTTGAACATCGTATATACCTACACCTATCTGCGCATACTATAACTTACGTAGGTATACGTTTCGTACCTACACCCACAACGCTGAAGGGATTATAGTATACATAGCCAAAGAAGGAGAAGAACCGTATTAAAGGTTAACTTCCACACATCGTATAGATACGTTATAGGTATATAAAGCACGACGAGATACATAGCTGCCGACATGGACTCGTCGTTAAACATATGTCAAACTTTAGCGCGAAACTTGACATACACATAGATATCGTATCCCTTACCTGCGTATAGTATATAACATAAATACAGCGAAATTTCTACTCGAGCGCTCGCGTTGCATATCTCTTTGATAACAGAATACCTACGAACAGGGAATGCACCCCGCATTCGCGCCATCTTCCCGTTTACTAAATTGTATTAACGAAAGTCTTATTAATTCGCGGTAATTTAATTCCTCTTAAATCTGTCGCCAAGTAAAATATTGTCAGTGAAAGTAACGCCTTATAAAAGTCTCAACTCTTAAACGATATTCAACCGCTGCGTCGTTCCTGTCGCTCCCAACCTTCCTCATTTCAAATACACCATCGAGCCAGAGATGCTCGCTTCGGAAAACTTTCAAAAATTCATCGTCTCGAGATACCTTTCCGGGTTATGTACTCAGCTACCGCTATAATTTCACCGCATGTAGTATTTAACACGTGTATAGATACATGGGTAAGTGTAATGTTTCAAACGTTGGGTATTTTTTCCCCCCTTTTGCCTTCTCTTTCAATTATTCAGCTATTTTTGGATCTGTGTAGTCTTATTTCGCGCCAACGATGCGATAAAGTACCCGCGAGAGTTGCCACCTCTGCTCAGACTCCTCCCGCATCCTCGTCCCGATATATAATATCGCGTATATACGAAGAACCAATACGTAAAGAGGAATTATTATAAAATATATGGCCGACAAGAATGAATAATGGTTTTTCGTGAGCTTATACTATACGTTTCGTTTTGATTAAACATTATCCTAAATATTCGAGCGAGGAAGCCGGCTAGGCCATGGATGCGCAAGAAAATATTACGTTTAACGTTTTACACCCCTGAAATCTAATAACCTTTCTCGGCCGTGTAATCCATTTTATATTAGATAATCTCATTTAACGACAATGCCATCGCCAGCCGCAGCCCAGTGCTGGCGTATTCTGCCACAGCTACCAACGTACACTATATGACTGGTGTAGGTGTATGTAGCAGAGTATGTCTATAGGATCATCGTTTTCCAGCTTCCTTTCTACGCTGTAAAACTTGTACATGATTTCTTAAACCTAAATCACGAATATTACCTCGAAGCTATAACAATTAAGCCGGCTCGTACGACTATTCAATCTTGTCTTTCACCATAAAAACACGTCTAGCGAAGTAAAATTTTTACCTTTTTCGTGTACGTAGTTGGATTACCAACTCACCACCTTGATGTACATGAACGAATTAGCACATGCACAAGCACAAATGCTAATTCCCAACCAGCTTTACATTTTATTACATATTACACAGTCAGTACATATTATGTACATACGCCTTCGAGTCGACTAATCCACCAAATAGGTGTTTTCTGCCGATGTCATAGTATTTAACATGTGCGTGCTTCCGTATTTAGTGCCCTTGCTAACCTAGACTCCTACCCCGAACCCCCACAAGCCCACATATAGTTTACAAACTCAACACCGTTCAACGCGACGCCCGATTATTCGCATCATACTTGTACATTGGTCACGAACTTCGACTAACACTTACCTGCATTCCAAAAGGGATAATTTTAGATGTGCTTTATTATGGTACCGAAGTACCCACGCCGAAATTACCGAAAAATTATGCCTATTTTTAATCCTTCATTAGATCTATTTTTTTCCTCGAAACTCGTGCTTGTGTTTCGAAAGTCGGCCGTATAATAATAGTTGAAAAAAAGGCGACATTATGACCTACTTGTTCACCGAGTTGGAAAAAATAGCGTTAATTTTTACAATTATTCTTTCCCCGTTGCTCCATCTCTCTCTTATTTTCTCATAAATGAGTAAGCCTTGTTTATATCAAAGTTTGCGAGTGCAACGTTACGTGTCTCTTGAAACTAAATTACCATTGCGTTGTTTAAAAACTAACAGTGTTACGTTATATTTTTATTGATGACTGGTGTAATCTGATGGAAAATTATTTCTAAATAAATACGTTAGGTGAAAGAATGCTGTATAAGTGACCCTATGCCCGGTATACAAACATTACAACTTTTTTTTGTCAAATTTTCCTTGTGTACAGGGTGTTCCGGTAGTAGTGCGCCGCCTTAAAACCAGAGATGCAGCTACCCCAACTACATAAGTGTGAGCATGATTGTTGACATCAAGATTTGAAGGGGCAAAGTTATACTCTAGTACTGGTAGATGTTTCAAAATATCGCAACTCCACTGATAATATAGATAGGCAAATTTTTTTCAGGAACATTCTTGTAGAACTTCTTAAGCTCTACAATATGAGTTTCATTCATGTTTTGCCTAACACGAAAATTGAAGGAGCTACAGTGATTTGAAAATTTGTAGGCTTCATAACTCCTTCAAGTTTCAAGGTATGCAAAATATTGTTGGAGTCATTTTTTGTTGAGATTTATGAGCTTTACAAAATGAGCTAATAATTTTTAGCATAATTCTAAAATTGAAAGAGCTACAACTATTGAAAATATAAAAATTAGCATTATTTTCTTAAAATCTATTTTTTTGTTTCAAAAATTTTTCAAAATGTTCTTTCATGTTTTAAATTTTGGAATTCGGGAAAAAATTATTAATTAATTTTGTAGAGCTCAAAAAGCTCAACAAAAAATTACTCTTACAAAATTTTGTAGATATATTTAACTTGAAAATTTACGGAGTTAAGAAGCCTACAAAGTACAAATTTTCAAATCATTGTAGCTTCTTCAATTTTAAAGTTGGGCAAAATATGAATATAACTCATTTTGTAAATCTTAACAAGTTTTACAAGAAAAATTCTAATAAAATGTCCTATCTGTATTATCAGCGCGCGCAGTTACGACGTTTTAAAACATTTACCAGGACTGGTGCATAATTTTGCCTCTTCAAATTGTGGGACCAGCAAACATCATACACTTATGTAGTTTGGGTAGCTGCATCTCTGGTTTGAAGGCGGTGCACTACTATTAACTAGTAATTCCATAACCACTGTCATTTTCCATTATTTACTAGCAATTAAACTCAATTTAATGAAAATCACTAAAACTGTACTGTAATCCATAATTTAAGTAATTGATCAGTAATTCTATAGTACAGTATTTTAATTCAAAGAGATTTACCTCAAAATTTCTATGACTTGGCAGTGATTCTAACAAGATGAAAATTATTACAACTTTTACCATAACTTGCTAGTACTTCACTATGAAAATTGTGGAAAATGGGACAAAAGTTCATAAAGTAGGTATCTCTAAAATTTCTTAAAATGGCCTGAAAATTACATAAAATTTCGCAAAACTCCTTCGAATGCAATTTACCTGAAAATTATCGTGGATTACTGGTAATTCTTTGTAATTTCCTACAAATCTCTTGTAATAATTGCAATGATTTACCATACCATTTCTACCTTAACAGGTAATTACCAGAAAATATTTGTGTCTTAGTGGTGAATTTCTGTGATTTATTATTACTCAAGGTCATTTACTGGTATTTTACCCTTATTTGACGCACATTTCCAGTAATCTGTAGTAGGTAATTAATCAGTGATTTCTAGTAATATATGGTAATTCACTGTAATTTACCAGTACTTTACTGTAGCTTGCGGTGATTTACTGGAAAATTTGCATAGCCATTTTATGGCATACATTACCAGAAATTACTGATAATTTTGATATGATTTACTAGTAATCAACTAGAGTGTAGCCTAATCACCATAGAAAAATTAAATAAGTAGGTACTATTTAATACATTTACTTATTATTAATAACTACAAAAAATATAATAGGGATTAATAGTGATTATAAAGAGGGAATTACAGATGAATAGGTATCACTATATAAATACAAGTAGTGACTAATGGTAACTACTAATCAATTAATAGTTCTTGTGTTGTGACCAGTAGTGACTAATAGTGACAACTAATTGATTAATAGGTACTGTGTAGTGACCAATAGCATCTACTAATCAATTAATACAGTTTAGTACTCACAGGTAAACTGTTGGGCTAAATAGTAAATAAGCTTCAAGATGACTTGTACTGTCACCGTCTATCGGGCATCCAGTCACCACAGAAATTAGTACATAGTAATAATTATTGTTTACTACTGACGTTCGTAGTAATTAATAGTACTAGTACTCACTATCATTCTTTATATTAGATGACTAATAGTACTAAGTACTATTTTTTTTTTTTATTATTAGTGTTGAAAATAGTATTAATCACTACTAGATAGTTCTTTTTTTCTCATGATTATCAATTTTTTGTGTATGAAAATTCACTATTTCTTGTTGGATATCTCCAGTAATTAGGTACCGCACTAGATCGGTAATTGATCATAGTTTGCCAGTAATTCTATTATGTCTTATATGATTACTATTGTAGTAATAAATTATTGATGTTTGTTTTTTTTGTTACAGGTAATTTACCCATAATTTACAGTAATTTGCGAGTATTATTAATCCATCAAAACTTACTTCAAGTAATCAGTAAGTGGCTTTATCGCTGATTTATTGTATCTAATCGATTAGTAATATAGAACTTGGGCAAGTTCATCAAAACTACACAGATAATTATGGTACATCAATAATTTACCAAAATTGATAGAAAAATTTGATAAAAACTGGAAATTTTTTATTGCTGAATTTTTTTTGATATAAAAATAATGAAAAGAGACTTCTACACTTCTAGAAATTTAGAAAATACGTTCCAAATAGAGGAAAAAATCGCAACTCGGCACAAATACAGTACAGTAATAAAAAAAAAGTAATGAAATTTCGGAAATTTCTATCATCAGACAAAAAACTCTCGATATCATCTGATAACGCTTCGGACATTCGTAATGACTACATAAATACTCGAAACGTTTTTTTGCCTCGAATTCATCTCTGTTAGTTTCGGTTTTGGTCGGCATGAAGTTGAAAGAAAATCGCAGTCATTGTTGTTGCCTATCTGTATCCGTCCCTCGTTAAGATGTACTAGTGGTTGCGTTTTTTCCCACAGCAATGTACCACCATATACTTACTGGAATATGGGAATTGTTCGTACGCCGCGCCGGAAATACCGCAAACGTTGCGCGGTTATTTTCGCAACATTTTAACTGTTCTGCTGTAACCGGGATTTACAAAATTTATTGCTAAAATGGTAATAATTTCGTTAAAAAATAATCTTTTCGTAGTTCGCCGCGATGTATAAGTATATTTTTCCGGCACGATGAGTCCGAACACAATAAAAAACTAAAGATGCATATTTTCTTTTTATACTTACTTATACTTACTCGTATACTCGGTATAAACAGGATATAAGATAAATCTAAACATTGCATAAGACACCATCGCCCTCCCATTTCGCCCCATTCTTCGCCCATCCAACTTATGGCGGAATATTTAACGGATGACTGGTCGACATTTACGCCGAAGACGAGGAAAAGCCTGAGAGAATTTTATTGACTCGGTATCATTTTGTATTCGGGGCGAAGTTCGAAGGCGTGAACTTTTCGTCGGCGTTGTTTAGTACTTTTTCCACCCTTGCCCCTTCCATATTGTTCCGATATCGAAGCTTCGAAAATATAAACCAATTTGGGTTGATTTTTATATTAAAGTTCGAGACCTATTATACGAAATGTCTCGCAGACGGCGAGGATTCGCATTGCCATGTTAATTACTACCTGCGGTTATGGTTTCGTGGTTGAAATTTCAATCAATCTGGTCAAAATTACCGGAAATTTTAGTTATCTTGAATATATACGTGTTCGACGAATATGTAAGAAGGTATATCGAGGTCTGTTGGAATCAAATGCGATTTTAAGTGATCAGTCAATCATACAACAACGTTCCAATCATCGTACAACACCTTCTGTCTCAATGTCCAAAACTAAAATCAATCTGTTTAAAACTTCAAATCTCAGATATTAACCCCGAAATTGTGGATGACTCAACTGAGATAATAAAAATTCTAATCTTTTTAAGTACCTAGAAATAAAATTATTCAACTCATTTGATAAAAGAAATAAAATCAAAACAATAAAAATCAAGAAACTATTGAAGTTGAGTTTGGATATGATATGGGTCGCAAAATTGTAAGAATGGAACTGGGAGATTATTTGGCAAGAATAGAAAATAAAACATGGGTAAACAAATCAACTTTTTGTTAGATTTTGGTAAAATGCAAACACCCAGTAGGTACCTATAAAATTTTTTTTAAAAATCAAAAAATCGGAGTCGTTTAATTGAAACGAAAAATATGACGATATTATTATATGAAGGGTCCATGAAAATAGCGAAGCAAGATTTCATTTTAAAGAATGACTTGTGGGTATGCTTTGATTTGTCTTAAGAAGGGGAATAACTTGAGACATTTGAATTTTGCAAAAATGTAATTTTGTGTTTCAAAACTGGACAAGAAAAAATAAGGAAGAGGGAGAAGGAGAAGGAGAAACGAATTAAGGAAATTTCTAAAATGGAGAAAAAAACATGGTAGCTGAACTTGTTGCCGAGTCTCTAAGTTTTCTTTGAATAGTAAAGATTTTTTGTGGAGCAAACAGGAGGAAGTTGACGAAATTTTTGCTAGATGTTTTATTGATGGAGTTTTACTCAGGCCCTACACATCAAATTTCGGGATCAGTTGGCACGAAAAATTTTATGGGCCTTTTTTCGTGTTCATCGCTAAAAAAAAGGAGTAAATCAAATTTGATCTCACGGTAGAGAAAGAGATAAAAATCCCCTTTCAAAACAAACATTTTCTTATATTTAATGAAACATTTCAATTTTCTGTTTTTTTGTTTTTCTTCAGCGCCATTGAATATAAATGAAGCAACGAAAGTAAAACGTTAAGCTTGAAATGTTAACTTTTATTCATTTATTCTTGCATTTTTCTATCAAAATTGCTTTTTCTCCGCCATAGCCGGTATCCCCCCCTCCCCACTTCATCAACACTCCACCATCGTGCGATTCTACGTTCTTACGCAACAAAACGCACGTATACCTAAGCGTTGGTTAATTGAAATTAACTTCTTGAAGGAGTATTATGCGTATAGATGTAGATACCGACAACGATAGGGTAAAAATACTCGCTATAAAGGGCTTATTTTAGAGCTCGGAAAAAAACATCCGGTATATAAGGGGTTCGGTTGATGGTACGCTTTATTAGTTTCATCTCTTAACCTAAATTTGTTTTAACAAGTACCTCAACATATATGAAGCCATTGGGGGTTAAAAGTGGTCGGGACCGAGGTGGGATCGGGGTTCTGAGCTAATGCAGGTTATTACATTAACCGGTAACTTCCGCTTCGCCTTCGTGCCATTTTGGTAATGAAATTATATCCAAGTTTATCACCTTGTTTTAAATACTACGTTTTCGTTTTATCTATACGGTTATACCTCTTTACCTATACGACGCCATCATTGAATAGTTCGCCTATCCGTGTCTTTTGAGACGTAGCTATCTATATCTCCTTAATTTCAATATCATCTAGAGTTTCTCTTTTGATATTCGACGACGTACTTCGAGTATAAAGGCGAAAGCTCGATGTGTAAAAATTTCATAATATAATGGCCTACGTCGTAGGTAAGAATTTCGATACAGTTGCCGAGCCGAACGTGTACCTATATTAGAATTACATCATAATTTATACGACGTACCCATGGCTCGATGGTAGTGGGTTCGTAAATGTAATACGATCGTAAAACAGATTTTAAAATTCATCTCGACCGTCTCTCGATCTTTTGTACTTGATAAATCAACGTTTTTAGATTTTTATACGAAATTCCGACCATCTCCTTATTACCAGAACGAGTTTATTTTCATGCTCGTCGTATAATATCTATCGCACGTTTAATGGAGCAAAATTTACTACACCCGGATGAAAATACCTAAGCCCTTTTGTGTAGTGAATAATTCACTAGCATAGGTTTGCAATACGTTATACACCTACCTACCATCCTTTACACTGTGATGATACATCGATAATTCAATATATTTATGTATACCTACGGCGATAGCTTGTAGTTGTATGGGTGTTCGTAGAGTTGTATGTGTGTACATATTGTTTTCCAAACATCGGCGACTCTTTATGGGGTGTAGATGTGTAATAATTTGCAAATATAATTAGTCCTTGGTACTGTTTACAGTCGATTCGAATCCATACTCGATGGTTTCTCGATTATACGTATAGTCGTAGTGCCTACTTGTATCGTCCTATCTTCGCTTCTTCGAGTACACGATAATGGTACCATGCTGCTTTTTCATAATGGAATTCCACGCACGATATCCCCTTATTCGCAATATCTGATGAGTGATATGGGCAGCGAGACGATGGGTATGCTTCGAACGGTCGTATTTACGACCAAATTGTGCAATTTTCGCGTAAAATGATGGGTTGTAAATTTTTATCGAGGTTTCGAAGCGCCCAGCGCTTACTTTGTTGTGAAGATGGTTTCGAGTGTGATTTCGAGCTTATTTTTTAGATGTGGTGAAGAGGAGAAGGGAAGGATTGGTGAATTTTATGCAAATGTTGCTGATTGAAAAGCTAGAAATTTTATTTTATTTTGAGCGATGAAATTTTGTTTTTTATGTGGAAATAAAATATTTAAATTTTCGTAGAAAACGTTTTTCTGAAGGATTTAATTTAAGAAATTGAAGATTCAGTTGGAAAAATTTCAATTCGATTTTGAAAGATTAAAATTTCAGTAAAATTTCTCAAGTTCTCGTATTTCAAATATCATTTGGTCTGTTCAATTTTGAAATTATGCAAAAAAATCAGCATAAAAACTTATTTAGTTTTCAAGGTACTGGGTAGGTACCTACTTCATTTTTTCACGATTATTTTTAGCATATGAATATGCTTTTGCAATGACCAAGGCTGCGAAAAAGGTAATGAAGTTCCGTCACGCTATTAGAAGTACAATTATACGTGGTTATTAGATATACTAATACGTGGTTATTAAATATGAGAATTGTTAATATACCCAATCTGTAACCTAGATGTAAATAAAGATTACTTTTTGTTTTGGTGTCTATCAAAGTACATTGATTTATATTCTTTATATTCTTTTATTCTTTATATTCTTTTAT
>FIZU01030589.1:0-12865 GCA_900064475.1 Pseudococcus longispinus
CTATTTGTCGTAGAATAATTCGCTTTCACGTTCGATTCACACGATCTGCTGTTTTCGCGAAAACTTATTCGAAGTAATTTCGAGAATTTCAAAAAAAAAAATTCCAAGTGCACATACGATTGAAATGTACCCTTACGGAATATCATTCGCAATTCTATGTTTCTTAATATCGTATTCCAATGAAGTGGACGTAACTGTCCGGGAGTTTAGAAAATGGAGAAGGTAAAATTTTTCAAACTTTGTTTTCAATATTCGGTATGCCAACAAATCGAACTCATATTTGTCGGCATAACTTTCTCCCAAGTACATATAGCCATAGGTATCTAATCAATTCAATATTATATTCTTTCAGCACCAGGATATGCAATAGTTCAATGACGAAGAGAATGTTGGAGGAAATTTGCCTGGCGTTAAAACCTTACATGAGTAGAAAGTCACTGGTAAATTTTGACGATGCCAGCATAAGATTGAATACCAAATGTGAAACAGTTGATGTACAATTGATGATTGGTGATAGGCACAACACATATCGGCATAAGGTTCTAACTTGTTTTTATGATCATTTGGTGGGGCGTTGTGTAACAAAGGGTCCGGGAGAAGATACGATTATGGTTTATCACTTTGACCGGCAAAAAATGTGTTCGGATGCGGTGCAGTTATCCTACACATTACCAGATTCCGTGCACTCGGGAGGATTTTGGTCGTGGTTCACTTGTTGGTGGGGATAATTGAGACATACATGTATCCTAATCTTGAATAACATTATGCATAAGCGTATTTCATTAAGTGGGTATAAATTATAAAAACAAAATTGAAATTATACGATATGTTTGTACGTTGTTCATCGTCTAACTCGTTCAAGCTCGAAGAAATTGATTGGAAATCGTTATAGTAACGTTTCTGTAACGTTATGATAACTTTATTGTAACGTTATAACGTTTCTGTAACGTTATGATAACGTTTCTGTAACGTTATGATAACGTTTCTGTAACGTTATGATAACGTTTCTGTAACGTTATGATAACGTTTCTGTAACGTTATGATAACGTTTCTGTAACGTTATGATAACGTTTCTGTAACGTTATGATAACGTTTCTGTAACGTTATGATAACGTTTCTGTAACGTTATGATAACGTTTCTGTAACGTTATGATAACGTTTCCGTAACGTTATGATAACGTTTCTGTAACGTTGTGATTACGTTATTGTAACGTTATGATTACGGTATTGTAACGTTAAGATAACGTTTCTGTAACATTATGATAACGTTTCTATAACGTTAGTGTAACGGTATTGTAACGTTTCTGTAACGTTATGATTACGTTATTGTAACGTTATGATTACGGTATTGTAACGTTTCTGTAACGTTATGATTACGTTATTGTAACGTTATGATTACGGTATTGTAACGTTTCTGTAACGTTATGATTACGTTATTGTAACGTTATGATTACGGTATTGTAACGTTTCTGTAACGTTATGATTACGTTATTGTAACGTTATGATTACGTTATTGTAACGTTATGATTACGTTATTGTAACATTATGATTGCGTTATTGTAACGTTATGATTACGTTATTGTAACGTTATGATTACGTTATGATAACGTTCCTGTAACGTTACTGTAACGTTTGTGTAACGTTATTGTAACGTTTGTGTAACGTTATTGTAACGTTTGTGTAACGTTATTGTGACGTTTGTGTAACGTTATTGTAACGTTTTTGTAACGTTATTGTAACGTTTGTGTTACGTTATTGTAACGTTTCTGTAACGTATTAGTAGAATTTCTGTAACAGTGTGGCCAGGTTTCTGCAACGTTTCCATTACGTTTCCGTTGAGTTATGATAGGGTTTCTGTAATGGTATGATGATTGATGGGGTTTCTGTAACGTTACTCTAAAGTTACTGTAACGGTATGATGAGGTTATTGTAAGGTTACTATAACGTTTCTGTAAATTTATAATGACAAGGTTTCTGCAAAGCTGTGATAGTGTTTCGGTAACATCTTTATAAGGTTTCTGTTTCGTTATGTAGGTAAACGTTTTGATCACATATCGTCAAATTTTTCGTAAAAATATTTCAACTGTACGTAATGTTACGGAAATGTGAAAAAAACGTTTAAAGAATATGTCGAATATCTTCAAAATTTAACGTGTAAATGCATTTTTATTCCAAATAATTTAAATTTAAACTAATGTTCAAATTTCTCAATTTTTCACAATCGAGATAAAATTCTTGCCAAAATGGAAAGTTCGACACACTGTAATAAAAATTTTCAATTTTTTCAACCGAAATAATTTTTTTTGCATCAATAGGGATCTATTAAATCTAGTTTTGGTACCAAGCGAGTTCTTCATGTTTTTTAAAATCAATAATCCAGATTTTTTTAAGCGATCTATAACTTTTTAACCCCCGGGTAGGGTAAGAAAAGTGGTATCCAATTTCAAGTTGAATGGCCAAGGGAAGTTTAGAATCTCAAATTGCACCTTTTCAGGCGGTACTAGTCAAAAATGGCGAAAAACTTGTGTTTTTTTTTTCAAAAATGCCCCATTTTTGAAGGCCACTAGCCCCGCGTCTGTTTCAGCTGCGAGGCTAAAAATTTATGTGAAATGTTTTTAATTGAAAACGAAACATCTTCTTGAATTTGATCTTTTCAAAAGGAGATCACCTCGCCAATGTACGTAGGTAGATAACACATAGGTAGTTGAAATAATGCAACAAAAAAATGGTCAATTTTTACTACTGATAAACAAACTTGATTTTTAAAGGACACCTGTGACCTGGGCGAAAAAATTGACTGAATTAACAAAAAACGAAAAAAAAAATTGTAACGAATATTGCACAGCATTAAAAATTAATCATGTTTTGTTCAGAAATTTTTTTAAATTCTCTCAATACGAAATGACGAACACGATTAAGGTTATAAAACAGCTAGACAAATATTCGAACCTTGGGTAATTTTTCAAGTGGTACGTCACTATAAAAAGACAGCGAGCTTTTCAAATGTCAGCAGGTATTCCTTGATTAATAGGTACTAATGAATAGGTGTACTTTGCGAGTTACCGAGTGCGCCAAAGAAGTCAATTATTGTAGGTAAGTAGACAAAAAACTGGCTGTATGTAAGACATACGAGTATCAATTTGCGAATTGAACAAAATTCAAGTGAAATTGACTCAAAACCGAATTTTGAAGAATTTTACGTCAAACAAAATTTAAAAAAAATATGTTCAAACAGAATTACCGTAAAATCTAACTTCAAATAAAATTTAAAAAGATACAGTTTGAACAGAATTTTGAAAAAATCTATTTTGAGCAAGATTTCAATCGTAATTAACAAAATTGTAAAAACCTTCTGTGAATTTTATCCACTTATTTCTGCCAATAAACGTCCAAAATATTGATAATAATGATCACATAATAAAATAATACCAAAATAATGACTATTTTCGAGCTCTGAATATTAAAAAAAGTTCAACAAAAGATCTCCTGTAACTTGCAAAAAGATTTCTCGCACAAGATATTCACTACCACAGAAGTATTCCTCCCTACTTCAGAGCAAACTCTTCTCACTCATCAATCCTTTCCTAATGGAAAATCCTGGATGCGTCACTACGATCCTTATACGGTACGTATAAAATACAGGGTATTTGAAAAAGTTCATAGGAATAACTTTCGCATCTATCGTATAATTTCAACTTTCACTAGGGTTCAAAAAATCTACCTAATAATTATTCGATTCGTACCAAAATAATTACTGAATCACCCAACAACATCCAAACAGGGCTACGCTATTAATCAGGGTTCAGGGTTTCATCGAAACATAAAATATTGGGACATTCGATGAGCACACGTAAAACCACATAAACATATACACATATTATACAAAAAAAAAAAATTGGACAGACATCTACGAAACAATTACACTTTTTACACAGTGCTAAAAAAAAGAGAACCGATCAACATTTGAACCGGAAAAGGAGAACGACATTAGAATGATGCAAAAGATCAAAAAAAAAAAAATAAATGAGAAAAAAGATTATTCACGTATGTACGATGTACACTAACTACATACCTTTCCGTGTTTCCTAATGGAAAGTAAGTAAGTAAGACATGAAATAAAACAAGTGGATTAGAAATGATCACGACGTTGATCGCAATATTGATGGTGTTGCGAGTGTAAAATACACGTAACGATACAAAAAAAAAAAAGAATGAGAAAAAAAAAACGTAATAAAATAGTTAATCTGTCATCTACTAGATCACAACGAGAAAAAAAATTACGCGTTATTGTAGTAGATACAAAGTGTAGAGAACATATACAAGATGAAGAAAGACAGATTATACATTTACGCAGATACCCAACGACAGTAGAGAGACTATAGAAGGCGCGCAGGCGGACACAACAAGAGTGTAAAAACAGACGAGAAAAATAGACAGATAGAAATAGAGAAAAAAATATGCATAGTATACTAGGTACCTTATCTCTATACTTTTTACGGAAGGATTTTAAAGAAAAACGTCTACGTAGGAAATGATTCTGCATTACCGGAGAGGGTGATCTAGCGTTTCCGTTGGGTATATCGGCTTCGTCTTTTGACGCGTAGATCCTGATTGAATGGAATTTTACCAAAATATTATACTTAAATTATATTATAGTCGTATTTGCTAGCTCGATCGGGTTCGAGACGCCTTCAGTCGAATTCCTGTTACGTATTTGGGTGATATATGTATTCGTGTGCTTAAAAATAACGTTTTCGTCGTATTCCTAAATATTTTACCCCCTTTTTTTATCATCTGAGAAGTTGGTTTTCTCAAAAAATAATATCGTGTACCTAAATTCGCATTTTATATCGATTACGGGAGAAATACGAATTATTGGGTCGAAAAGATTGATGGAAATTTGGAAATTTATCGTTGAATGTGTCGGTTGATGTAGTTGGAATCTGATATTGGACATTTTATTTCACAAAAATCAATTTAAAATTCATTTTTTGAAAAATTCACATTGAAATGGTGAAATCAAAAATTCAACACAGTGTTGAATCAACTTCAAAAATTTATTTTTCAATCGATATGGTTCATTTTCCCTTCATTTTTCGTTTCAGTTTCAGAATTATCACGAATTTCAATTTACTCGACAAAAATTTAAGATATTTCAACGCTGAAACTGAAAAAATACGAAAAAATTAAATTAAAATGATTGAAAAATGTTGCAAAATTGAAAATAAAATTTTTAAAGTATAATTAACTCAGCTTTAATTTTTTTGTTCATTTTAAAAATGAAAAACTTTTCAAAAAAATAAAATAAAATAAATTTCGTGTTCACAAAAACGAAAATTCCATAATTTCAACACGATGCCATGAAATAGGATCAAATACTGATGCTTATCATATATCTTTTTTCAAAATTTGGTTTCGATGATAGGCTGCAGCAGTGTTACCAATTCAGTCAATTCATTCTGTCACACTACGTACTAAAAAAATAGTAAAAATACACAAAAAAATAAACAATTATCAAAATTTCATCAACCAAATTCGACGATAAATTTCCACACCATCTTTATCCTCTCTATCTTCGTTAATTTTCCACTGGAGAAAAAAAGAATCACAAAAACAACACTCACTTATCCGAAGTTGAAGGACTAGGTCTAGCTTTCAGTCTTCCCAATTTAATGGACACTTTGCCCGAGGTTAATTTTAACACAGCTGCGGCTTCTTCTTGAGTCGAGTTCCTTAAATCTTGACCATTCACAGCCAATATCTGATCACCTTTCATCAGCTTTCCGTCAACTCCAGCCGCTCCACCGGTAACCTATTGAAATAAATTCAAAATTAGAATTCGTACACGAGCTACAAACAATCGTGAAAATATTCCAAACAGATACTTACGATATCAGATATATAAATTCCATTTCCATTTTTACGTCCGACAATACTCAGTCCGAGACCTTTACCAGGTTTCTTGGTCAATTCGACGTCGATACAGTCGAGTAAATCTTCCTCCTTCGCAGCCGACCCGTTGGCTACGGATTCGTCACGATAAACCACCATAGTTATCTGATAAATAATCAAAATTACGATATAGCCGACTGGATATGAAAACACCTAAATAATGAAAACTTTCAAACGCAACTACAACTATGTGAAAAAAAGCTCAATTTAACCGGTGATTCAACTTGGCAGATTATTATTCCTCACACTCTGCCTTGGTCGTACTCGTACCAGCAGCAGAAACGAACTATGCTCGTATTTTAATAGCTCTTAGAGTGTCGAAAACGATAAAGAAAAGAAACAGACAAGTTTATAGTAATCGACGAAATACTGCACCAACGAAACTAATTTCACGAAAGAAGTTCTCGCCTCTCTCGCCCCGATCTCATTCCTCGCCAACAACCAAACTAAAACTTTCGCACTAATAATAAAAAAAGTTGAGAGATATTATATCAGAAAATACTCGATGAAGCTTACTGCTCTCTATCCCTTCACAATCCCTCCTCTCTCCTTTCACCTTTTAACGTTTTTGCAGCTACTAAACCGGGCAGCCCGGTAACCCTGCCCTTAATGCTGGTACCTAGCTGGCTTGTACATAGAGAGGTGATGATGTTTCCTTACTTTAGAATGGGTTTGCCTTAATGCTGCCAGGGCCTTGTTGTGCGGAATACTGCGGAAATCTTCCGAGTTCACTTCTAATATTTGATCACCTGGTCGCAGACGACCGTCTTTGGCGGCCGCTCCATCCGGATAAACTTCGTGGATTATTATCACGCCCTGGAAAATGAATAAAAAATTAGTTCAGATGTTGGAGACATTTTTTAACATGGTTTTAAAAAGGTGTGGAAAAAAGAACGAAAATATCTGCATAAAAAATGAATATGAAATTTGCCAATTGTGACTTCAATTTGTTGAGAGAGGTGTTCATTCGATAGCTACCTATTATTTTTTATCCTTGGCCCAATTTCATAATCCGTATGATAATTTATCAACGCTGATCAAATGTAAAAAAAATTCAAATAGATACCTCTTAATTTGAATTTTTTACGACCGAAGTCCAAAATTCACCAACCACGATCAATATTTGTCATCGTGTTGGGAGAATAGTCAAATTTTCAAACGAATAATTTTCCTTTCGAAAAATAGAAAATTTCATTTGAAAAAAATTTCAAAAGTGTCAAACTAAAACTTCTGTCCAAATTACATACAATGAAGGAGCCCAACTATGAAATTAGCCACCAGAGGAAACGCAGGAGGACTAACACGTCATGTCAAAAAATTAATATCGTTGGAAAAAATGAAAATTTTGCTATCCCTTGAGGACATCGGTGACCTGATAACTGCTCGTTTATTCAAAGACAATTCCATAATTGAATTGTGACTTCGCAGGATAATTATATGACCTTTTTTTCCACAAAAGCCCGAATAAAGTTCTAAAAATTCGAAATTTTCAAGCACCAAACTTGATATTTATTATATTCTAGGCTATTTTGAATACTTTCGTGACCATTTTTACACTACTTTCTCTCCCCTTCCCCCTATTCTGTTTTCATTGCATAGATGAGCTCAAACGAAGCATTGAAAAATTGATATTCTCAAGGACCAAGACCAAATACATAGTTTTTCAACGGTTTTTTCGCTAAAATAAAACACTTTTTGGTCATTTTTCTGACAAAAATAATTTTTACTTTGTCACGATCATCGAAGTTTAATTTCTCGTTTTTTTTTATGAAAATACAAATTTTACCAACTAAGAAAATGAGCCTCTCAGAAATTAATCTTCATTATCTCTTCCCCCAAATCCTAATACCATGTACAGGGTGTTCCGATACTATTGTACTGCCTTCAAATTATTAATGCAACCATTCAAACTACACAAGTGCATGCACGTTTGCCAACCCCAAAGACAAATTAAAATTATTCAAATTTTGTCAAGTCCAAATTTAAAACAACTATGCTAATTTTCAATTTTCGAATGGTTGTAGCTCCTTCAATTTGGAAATTGAACAAATTAATAATCCATCCATATATATAAAATCCACGACGTGTCCGTCTGTCTATCGGTCCGTCCGTAACGCTAGCATTTCCCCTGACTTTTTGAAATTTTGTCCGACTTTGTGTTGATGACATTTTTAAAAAATCTTAAAATAACCAAAAAGATGAGTTTTACCTTGAAATGACAATTTTGACTAGAATATTAGCAAATTTGACAAAAAAAATATGCAAGTGACGAAAAATAACGATTTTAATGACAATTTTTACTTTGAATTTACAATTTCGACCCGAAAAATTACAATTTTGCCAAAAAAGACAGTTTGTGCCATTTTCAAAATGACAATTTTTACTTTGAAATGACAGTTTTGATCAAAAATTCACAATTAGGACAAAAAACAATTGATGGGGGGGGGGGGCAATTTCTACTTAGAAATCACCATTTTGACCACAAAATGACAATTTGACCACAAAATGACAATTTTGACATAGATTGACAATTTTGGCAAAAAATGACAATTTTGACCAAAAATGAAAATTTTCACTTTGAAATGACGATTTGGACAAAAAATAATAAACGGGCAATTTCTGCTTTGAAACCACCATTTTGACCAAAAAATTACAATTTTGACATAGATTGACAATTTTGACCAAAAATGACAATTTGTTCGGGAAAAAATGATAATTCTGACCAAAAATTACAATTTTGACTTAAAACTGAGAATTTTAACCAAATATGACAGTTTTTTCGGTTTGTACGTAACAGCAGCTAGGGGGATGGGTCGCAAAGCGGCCCAGCCGCCTAGATTATTATATAGAACATAAAAAGTTCTATCAAAAAGGTCTCTAATAAATTTATTCAAATCGCAAATCGACGGAGTAATATTTTCAAATAATCGTAACTCCTTGAATTTTAGAGTTAGACAAAACATAGTCAAGAGTTTCACAAGGAAGTGAGCCTAAAACCTTGCAAAAGTAGCGGTGAATCATTTTTTCCATCAACCCCCCCACCTGATTTCCATCGATTTTTTCCAGTGAAGTTGGACTGAGAAAAAAAATAACAAAGTATTTCATGATTTTTCTCTACAATTTTTAAAAAAAATCAATTTTCTGGACGAATAAAGCCTCATACGAAAAAATTTATCAGATCCAAAATTGTAAATCATGAAATTTCCTCTCTTTTTGATTCAGATGGTGATTTTCATAGAAAGCTTAGTTTTCGTGATAATTGAAGTAAATGTTTGAAAATTGAACTTGTTTTTTGTAAACTCTGATTAATTTTACAAAAATTCAAAGTGAACAGTAATTTCGAATTGATAATTTGATATTTTTGAGGCGGGAAGGGGGAGGGAGGAATTTGAGAATTGATAGGGTGATGAAAATAACTCATTTTGTAGAGCTCAAAAAGGTCTAGCAAAAAATTTCCAGTGAATTTTGTCTATCGATTATTGGAGGTGGCACGACGTTCTAAACATTTGTCCCCTTAAATGCTGCAGTCAGCAAACGTACATATACTTGTGTAGTTTGGGTAGCAGTATCAATGATTTGAAGGCGGCGTACTAATACCTGAACACCCTGTATAATTGACCTACATACACAGAACACAGAATTGAAAAAGGAATTCCAGAAAACAAATTTCAGAAAAAGAGAAAAAATTTCGGAATTTGAAACAATTCAAAAAAAATTGCGGTATTTTAAAATTATGGAGAAATAACAAAAATGAAATGAAGAAAATATAATGAAAATTTTCCTCAAAAGTGAAAGCATACAAATCATGGATATATTTTTGAACTAATGTTACAGTGAATTCAAGACCTGATTTTTTTTTACCTATTTCAAAATATGAAAAATTATCAAAAAGCATTACATATTTTTTGTAAACTCAAAATGGATCTTGTACTCCAGTAATCCGATGAAGAATTGATAGACTTTTTTTTTCAATTTTTTCCCCAAAAAATATCAATTTCTCCCTTCAAAAACATATTTACGTTAAAAATAAAAATTTACCAATCGTACCAAAAATCCATAAACTCCATATTTCACCAAAATTCCACCTCATCACCGTCCAAAAAACCAAAACAAAACTCAGAATCGATCCCCCAACATACCACACCTTTTCCACCCCCTCTTCATCTTCAAATTTCGGACCATCACTTTTAAAACTACTTCGAAAAATGCCAAAAAAAAAATAAAAACCACACAAATACTCACTAATAACGTATCACAGACACCAACGATACTCAATCCTAATCCCATCTTATCCTTGTTGATTTCGATAGTGCACTCGTGTCCGGGACGTATTGTAGCCGTGGCCGGATCGCTCGGCGGTTCTTCCGGAACTTCGGGTTTGGAGGGCGTCGTAGCTCCATGGGTACTATTTGCGCTAAGCATTTCTGTAAAAAACCCAAACCGGCAGCAACGATTATAATCGAGGAATCGCCATCAAAACACGTTGTCCGACAAATACTACCCATCGTAGGACTAAATTAAATTACTCGTTCATGTACGAACACGGCATGGTAAAAATTCAACTTGAAAAAAGCGACATACGAAAAAAAAAAAACAAATGATACTTCGTTCGTGGCGACCGCCTATTTAATTAAGTAAATGAGAAGGCGACATAAATATACCCAACACATTTAGTAGGCGCTAGGTAGTATAATACTTATTTTGTACACATACATATGAATGAGCTAGCGTGTACGGTACCTACAAATAACCCGCGAATATACACATACACGATAGTTATATTGTGTTTTTTCGAAAATTAAACCTTGGTTTGTGGGAAAATCATCATTTGATGTGTAATCGATGGTGGGTTATACCGGAAAATCCCCACATTGGAGTATTACGAATTCAAAAACAGCCTATGAATAGTTGCGAAAGATTTGAATTGAATTACAAGGTACATTTTTTTTTACGAGACTGTCCTATTAAAATATTTTAATTTTTAAAACGTTAAATGATTCTGAAATTATACCTGCTTGTTAGCTCCGAATCGAAAATTTTGAGCGGATTTCAACCTACGAATATTCATTAGAAGGCATTTCATCATAATCCCAACTTAATGAGAAATGTTTCCTTTCTCCTACCCAAGTTTTTCGTTTTTATGAAAAAATACTCATATTAAGTATCAACCCTGTTCCCCCAAATTTGAGAAAAAAAAATCGTGGAAAAATCCAAAATCCTAATTATGCTTCTTTTAAGAGGAAATAGCACAGGAAAAAAATTGGTTTGTCAAATGAGATGTAAAAAGGGCTTCAAGTAGACTAAAAAATTTTAAAAATTGAAAAAAATGGTTAAAATTTTAAAAAATTAACAACTTTTTCCGATGCAATTTCCACTTGATAAAAAATTATTCTGAAAATTTTCAACCCCCCCCCCACACTCGTAAAATACGAAAGTTGAAATTTCGAATTTTTTTAGATAGAAATCAGCGAACATTTTTCGAAGCTATTTTACATTTAAAATTTCAACAAATTTTCTTTCAAAGGGAAAGTTTTCAAATCAAGAATGTCTGTTTTTTTGAAAAAAAAATTCTAACGTGAAAACATAATCATCAAATTTAACGTTTCAATAGAAAATCAATCAATTTTTTTATCAAGATAGACTTGGCTTACTTCTTCGACATCAAAAAATTTTAATATCTAATTTTTCAACAAAATATCATCAAGTTGTAAGTTTTTTTGTGAGAATGCATCCATTTTTTCGATATTTCGAGCCATAGACTATCAAAACAAATGATTTTACCAGTTTGACTTTTTATCAAAATGTCAGACATTGAAAAAACATGCAAGTAGTTTTTGATTGGAGGGGGGGGGGCTCATTCTAAAAAAGGATCAACAATTCTACCCCAATAATTGAATGCAATTTTGAAAAGAAAAACGCCAAGTTTTGAAGTTTTTAGCTATTATTGTCGATTTCAAGTCAGAGAAAATATTGAAAAGGTACAAATATGAGGGAAAATAAACCGGTTGAACATGATTTTTCATGTTTTAATTGACCTAGCATTGAAATGTGAAATTTTATATGTTTTCACCAAAATTGAATTTTTTTAAAGTTTTGACAAAATATAAAATTTGTAAAAATTTGATCTTTTCTATATTTATAAATAATCAAAATATGTGACCTGGACTGATAAAAGAGACCTACACGTACGAAAACAGATTTTTGAGTAAACAGTCGCAAAAAATTACTAACCTCACAACTTATTTTTTCAGAAAAATTTCATCATTGTTTCAGACCTCTCCATTCAACTCCCTTTTTCAAAAAATTGAAAATATTATTTTGCCTCCTCTTCATGACAAAACTCAAATTTCAGTTGAAAAAGTTTGTTTTGGGTGCGAAAATTTGGGAAAGTGATAAGATTATTTTAAAAAAAAGCTTCGAATTCTTAATTTTTTTTCAATTGCAATTTCAACATTTTCAATAAGGCCAGAAATCTAAGGATTGTTTCATTTGAAACATCGTATCTTCATGTATTACAATCCCCCAAAAAAGTGAATCAAAGTTTTGATACGATAGGTCTTTATTATAAGTCCAGGTCACAATGACGAAATAGATATCAATACTAGGGTGGAACGATTTAGACTTTTTTTCGAAAATCGGAACAGCTGACGGCCCAAAAGATGTCATTTGGTGTCAAAATAATGCAGTAAAAATTTCAGCCCACTTACTCAAAATTAACTCATGCCGCGAGGGGTCCAAAATTTTCAAATTGAATAAATTTTCTCATGTAATCAAAAAATTATAAAAAGTGAAATAAACAACTTTTTAGGGTTCCAATCAATGGTGGTCCTCTTGGTGACTCAGAACTTGGTAATCCATCTGAAAATTACAGATATGTGTAATCAGGGGTTCCCAAAATATTCACATTATAGCA
>FIZU01030595.1:0-29087 GCA_900064475.1 Pseudococcus longispinus
CATTTTTTTACAGAGCTCTGGAGTCGGAGGTGGAGGGAGGCTGCCAGACCCCCCCCTCCGGATCCCTGATGATGGGATGTGGTAATTCCGCGGTGATTCATAGATAGATGCGTTTGAGATAGCTTTGTTTAGTGTTGTTCTTGTTGGTGTTATGGTGATATCTCGGTTCTGTATTTAGTTTTTATGTTGTATATTTTTTCCATTTTTATAAATGCAAGTTGGTGTTATAAATTTCAGATGCCGGGTTCATTATTTATCAAGCTTTGGAAGTATAATTATGTAAATTGATGTACTGAAAAGAAAACAACGAAGAAGAAATCATCAACATGCAGGACTTTTCTCCCATTTTTTTGTAGAATAATATGCAATGGAAAAAGAGTAAGGCCATGGAAAAAATTAGAAATGAAGACAGATAAATTTTTTACCAGTGATATCAAATTGATTTTGATTTATATTAAATACAGGATTTATTTTTAATGCAAACTAGATGTATGTATACTTTTAATTCACCCACAGTCTGTTCTCAGTTCTGTATTAATCAACGTTACTTATTAGACTTTTTAATTGTTCACCTATTTTTTGTGTTGACTTTTTTTGATCAAAATTGTTTGTTAAGTAAAGAAGTGTAATAAAATGTTGATAGATACTTACCTATAATGTCTGCAAAAGAAGAACTAGTTTCACTATATGCTAGATTTATTTTATTTTTTGTTTTGATTTAATGAATACATGAAGTTGAAAAATATATCCAACGAAAAATATTGCACATCTGATCTGAAATACAAAGGTACGAGTAATAAAGTCACATCTGAAAAAAACTTTTTTTATTGCGTATCTTTTTGGATTCTACTTATCCTCTCCTCCCCCCTCACCCTATGGAGTTTTTTTTTCTTTTTTAGCTTTCGTTGAAACAAATTTTGGAAATAGAAAGTTTTCAAGAATTTTTTTTATTATCATCATCCTCTTCTTTGCCTGCTTCGTTATTCAATGGGATGAAAGAAACGCCATTAGTCAGCAATTTTTTCAATATTTTTGGAAAAAAAGTTCATTGATATGAAAATTTTCCATTTTTGATTTTTTTTATCAAGAGATGTTGACAACTACGCGATGGAAAAATAATATGTATTTTGCTATAGAATTTTTTGCGCTGATTACGAAAAAAAATATGAAAAAATTCCATCACGGCAGGTTTCTTCACGAAACTACCTATTTTTTTATTTTTTTTTAAATTTTTTTTTTAAGAGAAAATTTAGTTTTTTATTATTTTGAACTCAAGAAATTGATTTTTTGGGCTAACTAGGGGTCCTACGAAAAAAATTAATGGAAACAAAGTTGTAGAGCATGAAATATCTTTCCTCTAATAAACAATTAGTTTTTTCCTAGAGGTTCAAGTTTTCGAAATATTTCTACCGAAAGTTGGAAAATTCAACTTTAATATTTTCTTTCGCAGATATCTCGAAAACTTAGCCCCCCAGGAAAAAAATTAAGCGATCATTAGAGGAAGAAAATTTTACGCTCTACAATTTTATTTCTATTAATTTTTCTCGTAAAGAGCTTAGTATCTTCAGAAAAATCAATTTTTCAAGTTATTCGGTCATTTAATGGAATTTTTTTTCAGATTAATCATTTTTTTGGACGAGCTAGGGGTCCTACGAAAAAACGAATGGAAACAAAATTATAGGGTGTAAAATTTCCTATCCCTAATGAACAGCTAGTTTTTTTCCTAAGAAGCTTAGTTTTTGAGATATTTACGATGAAAGATTATAGCTGATTTTTCAACTTCCAGTAAAAATATCTTGAAAACTAAACTACCTAGGGAAAAAATTTTGTATCACGCAGAAAGTAAATTTTATACTCTACAATTTTGCTTCCATTCATTTTTTTCACAGGGCACTTGATTTGCTCATCAAGTGGGTTTTTAATGTGAAAAATTATAAAAAAGTTTTCAAAAAATACGTGATTGAAAAAACCAATAACATTTTTGAAATCTACCCGAAAAATAGATCAGAATCACCCTACAGAACCGAAACAATATTTTAGAAGTTTCACGAGCTAAATAAATACTTCAACACGTAACTCAAAAGGGGTCTCAAAGAGGGGCGGGGGTAGCTAAAATCCACCATTTTTCAAAACTATCGAATAATATATTTGAATGTAAGTTTTTTGACCTCCCGAGTCCATTTCTGAAATTATTTCGTCAAAAAAACCAAAGTTGAATTGGGGGAAAGGGGGATTACAATCAAAATGTTAAAAAAATTTTAATTGGATATCAACTGTGTATTTTTTTAACCTCTGAAATCCATTTCTTTCTCTGATATAAATTTAAATTAAACTACCAAAGGGGTACCAGTTAGGTGAGGGAGGAGGGGGACCAAAAATCAAAATTTATCAATGTTATCGAACTAGGTATCGAGTCTGAAAATGTACGTTACTTTACCTTCTGAAGCAAAAAAAAAAAAAAAAAAAAAAAAAAAAAGATAGAAGAGGAATGTTGGTGGAAATTAATCCATTTGAGTATTTCTGAGATAAAAAAACATACATTTGCTTCATAATTGATTGAAAATTTTTAAACATTTTGGGGCAAATCTCCCTCATCGCTGAAATTGTTTTTTTTTTTTTTTTTTAGTAAAATGACGTCAGAAATATGCTCAAAGAAGTGGAAAAAGATGTCGAAAAATTCAGATTCTGGTACTTCATCCCCCCTCCCCAATCTTTCTAAGTCACCCTACGGTTAACGAAGTCAAGGGCCTCGAAAACTTGAGTCAAGTCAAAAATATGTTCGGAAAAAGTACTGGAATAGGCAGTAAGTAAATAACGTGGTTTTATTTCAATTTTATAACTCAAAACAGAGAAAATTTCCAAAATTTAAAATATTATAACTCAAAATGGTTTTTTCAAAGCTGAATATTGAAGAAATAAAAATAGTGTTGAGTAAAAATATTCATATTTTTGTAAAGTAGAGGTTTTTGAGACCTTTTAATTAACGGAAATGATTAAAAGTTTATGCCCAAAAAGACGTTCAAAGTATTAAAATTTCTTTGATTGCCATTTTTCATTTTTTTTTTTTTTTTTTTGAGATGTGACATTATTACTTTAGATGTGCGATATTTGAAAAAGTAATAATTTTACTCACCTACAGATTCCAAAAATTATATAAACACGCTTCGGTATCATTTCATTTAGTAAATTACAAGAGATTGTTGTCAAATACAACTTACAAAATATCTTGCTAATTGGAAAAAGTTGGTAACAAATTTCCATAACTTCTGAAACACTAATTTTGCGCTAAAAAAATTAAGTTTTAGGGTTCTACCGACATGTTCTTTCCATTTATTACGATAATTAAATATTTCATCGACACACTTCACTAATACGAGTGTACTTTTCCACTCATAAGTATCACAACGGAGAAAATTTCCAATCATCATGCGTGTATTTTTTAAACCCAACGACTACACAAGGAAAGTAAAATTCGCTCGTGTATTTATCTACCATCGTTCCGATCTTTCTTTATATTTACTCTATCCAATAATTGAACTTATATAAACACAGCGAGAAAAAAAAATCCAAATATTACGCAGCATATTACAAGAAAAATAAACGCTAGAGTAATTTTGACGAGATAAACTTTGGCGAAGAGAACGAGCCTATCGAAAACAGCAAAATTGTACAAATGAAGCTGGTAAAGCCGAAACGTTATGTGAATAATAAAGAGCTATAATTCTCGAACGCGTATATAGAAAAAAGAGCAGATAGAGAGGAAAAAAATGGTCAACTTGTAAAGGATGTGTAATTTAACAGAAAAAACAAACAATCGAGAGCTTTTTCCCTAGTGATATTATGTCTCCCTAAATTTAAGATGCTTACTAGACCAAATAGGGTAAATTTATACAATGGATTGCTTTCCATGTTGACGTAAAGAATTACGACGATGGCGCGACGCGATGAGAAATTCCAACGTAGATATATTTTTAAATTTAATTTACTAAATTGTTTATCGAAGAAAAAAATTCGCTAATATTTACACTATCTTAATACTTAGACTACTAAAGGAAGACGACGAAAAAAAAAACAAAATCTTACTCGAGTACTAAAGCTATATAAATTTTACATGTTTTTATACTACATCATGGCTTATAATCTAATATCACTTTTGTTTTTGTATATTTTAAAACCTTGTATTATCGGGCATTCGTATAAAATATGGTACTTGATTTAACGATGCTCTGTAATGATGCAACCAACGTGATCCTTTTCTTAAACTACCATCGATACCATCTTGCCATACTCCGGCTGGTAAATAAACCTCTCTCATTGTAGATTTCGGCCTCAGCATCGGAGCCACGATTAATTCTTCGCCTACGCAGAATTCGTCTTTGACTGTGTGACATGCTGTATCCGTAGGATCAAGCATCCATAAAGGTCGAATTAACGGTATGCCCGTATCTAATGCTTCTCTGACGTATTTTTGTAATAGAGGATTCACCTAAAATGAAAAAAATTCGATTAAAATCGTTATTTTACTTTTTTAAATGAATTAGTTTCAAAAGTACCAACTTTTTGTTGCCTCAAAGCGGTTAAATTTTTAGCCAAATCGATAACCTCTTTATCATATTGACTAGGTAAGTACGAAAATCTTATCACAGGTAAAAAAGTAGCTAATTGAAGCCATCTTATGTACAATTCTCGATCTGGTAATTCGTTGGTACTTTCATCATCCGAAAATATACTCAATGTTTCATTATGACCTGAAACAAAGCAATCATATCGAATAAATAATCGATAAACTTTTTAACGATAATGTTACAATAGAGCTTGAACCAACCCTCGTGATTTTTCGTCATTTCGCTAACGTAATCTCCTCCTACAGGACCGGGCATTAAAAATGGGTACCCGACGATTCCGTAGGTCAGAGTTGTCGGAATGATGACTTGTAACGACTCCCAGGAGGACTGTAACGAAGGTAATGATAAAAATACTGGAGCAGGTGGCCTATTAATAGTTGATGAAATCGCCAAAACTGGAACAGCAGCTAATACGCAGTCTGTGAATAATACTTTGTAATGATCCGGATTGGTTAAATTTTTTTTAAATTGGTAATATCTGGGTAAATCGTAAGCCGATCCTGAAATCATAATAAATATCACGTTTAGGTACATAATACAAGTGTCAAATCGTACGATTTTCATTTATGGGTGCTTTGGAAATATGGTAAGATGAAGTATTGCTCTCTCAGTAGGACTCCATTAGGGAAACTTGACGTTTCAAGAAGGGGAGTTTCAGAAAATAAAAATTTTATTAAACCACATGTTTGCTTCTTTGCAATTGTTCTCATAGAGCAGCTCAAGTTACACAGGTGTATAATTTATGTAGGTTTTTAAATTTGAAGGAGCAAAAATATTTTATCAAGATGCTTTCTGAGAAATTACAATTAGGTAAGGAGTCCATTCAATTATTTGCGAATATTTTCAACCTTCACAGACCCTTCAATTTTGAATTTGATCAAAATTTGAACATGATCTTTTTTGTAGCCCTCGATGAGATCTTCACAAATGGTTCTTAACAAAATTGCAAAATCTGTGATAATAAAGGAGTTATTTAGCATTTTTTTGAAAAGATGCCGAAATGACTATTTTTTGCTTCTTAAAAATTCTAAATTCAAGAATATTTGTGTTTTTTTTTATACAGGGTGTTTGGTGAGTGATTTGACATTTGGAAATGGCCGGGTACCACTATGAAAAAACGTTAGATGAGCGTGTTGTATTTTTTTTTAATTAAAAAGGAAAATGCTATTCGAAAAAGTTCGAATTGAAACTGATTTTTAAACATGGAAATAGGCAGCACATTGAAAAATGAATAAATTAATTCATTATAATTTTTTCCGTTACTTCAAAATTGAAAGGGTTATGTTATGAACCTAAGTTGAAATAAAAAAATCCTGAAAAAATTGAATGACGTTAAAAAAACTGAATAAATTTTGTGATCATGATTTTTTGCCTAGCATTAAAATTAAAGAGCCTAACTGATGTTCAAATTTTTAGTTTTTGAATTTTTCCATTAAATTTTACTACGCCCCTTCAATTTTTATGCTAGACAAAAACCACTGCCCTGCATTTTGAAACTTTTAAAATGTTGTTTTTGTTCTGTGGGGTGATTTTGATCAATTTTTTAGTGCAGATTTCACAATTTCAACGAGTTTTTCACAAAATGAATTTTTTTGTTGAAAACTTTTTTACAGTTTTTCACATTAAAAGCCCATTTTATGATCAAACTAAGCGCCCTATGAAAAAATTGAACAGAAGCAAAATTGTAGTGCATCAAATTTCCTTTCTGTATAAATCATCATTTTTTCCTATGTAATTAATTTTTGACTTATTTTTACTGAAACTTGAAAAATTAGCTGTAATCTTTCATCGTAGATATCTCGAAAAGTAAGCCTCTTGGAAAAAAAAACTAATTACTCATCAGAGAAAGGAAATTTTATACTCTAAAATTTTGTTTCTATTCACGTAGGACCACTTAAAAAATTTTCCGATTTTTTTTTAAGGGTGTTTCGATGATTTTTGTACATTACCAAAATGATTATTACGAGGATTTCGAGATTGAATAAAAAAACACGGCTTGATCGATATTAGGGGTTCAATTTTCACTCTAGATGCACATAGGACGAACCCAGACACCATTTTCTTCATTTAGGGGTTCTCAAATTGTTGTGAAATAACTTATCAAATTACTAGATATAATTTCGTGTAATGAAGAAAATTTGAGAACCCCCAAGAAAGGAAAATTATTCATACATAATCGTATTTCGTATTGAAATACATATTCCGAATTGTATTTAGTTCATATTGGCTTTGATAGCGTCGTTACATCATGAGCCAGGCACCTTTTGCGATAACATTCTGAGCTACTGAGTCATGCACCTTTGCGATAGCATTCTTAACTACTTGTTACGTGTGAATGATTCATATTGAGCCTCAATAGGCACCTTTTTTCTGAATCGAATATTTTATTATAGCATTACGATTTTAGTATTGCTGTATTTGTTGTAGGATAATACAAGGTGCTCCGAGAGTCGTCTATCATAAGCAAGATTTGGATACGACATTATCACTAAAAAAAACTTTGAATGAATATGTTGCCTATCTAAAATATGTAAGGGGAAAATTTATTTCCGAAAAAATTCGAATCAAAAACAATTTTTAATCATGGAAATAGGTATTTGTGCTTTAAAAATTGAGTAAATTTTCATATTATGCTTTTTTGCATAATTTCAAAAATTGAAGGGGTCATAAAAATAATTTTGAATAAAAAAATTCTAAAAAAAAAATCAATCGTGGGAATGAATAGTACTTTTACAAATGAACAATTTCTGTTATGTTCATTTTTTGCCTAAAATCAGAATTGAAGGTGCTGTAATACTCGGAGTACTTAAAAAAATTCAGAATTTTTACCCTTTTTTCTACTTTCAAGTTGACTTAGCCCCTTCAATTTTGATTTTAGGCAAAAAATGAACATAACGGAAGTTGTTCATTTTTAAAAGTAGGTACTATTAATTCTCGCAATTGAATTTTATTTCAACACTAATTTTAATCCAAATTATTTTTATAGTGCCTTCAATTTTGAAGTTGGGCAAAAAAGCATAATATGAATTTTTTTTAATTTTCAAAGTACTTCTCATTCAAATGATTAAAAATTGGTTTTGATTCGATTTTTTTTTTGAAGAATGAATTTGCCCCTAAAATATTTGAGATAGGCAACGTGTTCATCTAAATTTTTCCTGTTGTATCCAAATTTCGCTTATAGCAGACGATTCTTGAAACATCCTATATAGTTTTATATTTATCAAAAATACTGTCGGATGTTGGGGTTCGTCTCGTGTGCATCTGGAATGAACATCAAACCCCATAATATCGATCAATCCATATGTAATAGATTTTTTTGAATTCAATTTCGAATTCGGGAAACATGTATCTTCAAACACAATCATTTTGACTATGCACAAAAATTCAGGCCCTACTCATCAAATTTCGGGATCAGGGACAACAAATTTTAGGGACCCTTTTTTCGTTTTCATGACCCATAAAAAAAAAAAAAAAAAAGTAGGTACGTAAATAACGTAGCTAAACCGTCATTCAAGGATCAAGTGGGTGTTTTAAGAAGTAAAATTGTTGAAAAATTGTTTAAAAATTCATTATTTTATTAAAATGATTAAATCTATTGAGAGAACATTTTTGCAGAAAATTGAATTAAAAATCTGAAATTTGAAATTTCATAATTTTTCCCAACATTTCAGGTAGTCGTCAAAGGAAATAAAACATGACATTTTTTGCTTGACCGGGCCCCTAAAACCCTCGGGACCGGGCATAACTTTACCACCTGTACCCCCCCCCCCCCCCCCCCCCCCCCACAGGGCCTGCAAAAATCATCTGAAAACCTCTAAAAAATATATCACGATTTTTTTTTCAACTACCCACAAAAAATTTTAAAAAATCGAATTTTTTTTTTTAATTTTTGAAAATTCCAAAATTTTAAACCCGCATCTGCAAAATGGGAGTTCAAGTCAGAGATCCAAAATTTTTCCACGGTCTTTCGACGTCACTTTACAACTTTTTTTAGATTCCCTCAAATTTTCAAAAAAAAAGAAGCAAAAAACGACACATCATATCATTTACCTTCATTCAAAATTTGTTTAGAATTTTTTGTTTCAACTTACGTTCATAGCTCCCTTCAATTTTGAAATTAGACAAAAAATTGTTCAGTTTTCTGTAAACTTACTCAACGTCGTGATTAAAAATAAGTTTGAACAAAAATTGTTCTGAAAGGCATTGCATTTGCCCCTTAAATTTTAAACGTAGGCAATGTACTTATTCATCTAACGTTTTAGCATAACACAAGTATGTTTTTATTACGAAACGAAATTTCATCACATTACACTGACTTTTAGACATTTTGTCAGACTTTTTTGGACTGTGGAAAAATTTTCAGATTTTTACTGACTTTTTGGACTCGAAAAATTTTAAGAAAGTTCAAATCATACATTTTGTCCAACTTTTTTGAATTTGGAAAAATTTTCAAATTTCTACTGACTTTTTGTACTTGAAAATGGATTTCGGAAATTTTTCAACAAAATTCCATTACGAAATCCACTCACGAAAATCCGTTACTCCAATTTTCAAATATTTTGTCAGACTTTTTTGAACTTGGAAAATTTTTCAGAATTCAATAGACTTTTTGGACTTGAAAAGTTTCAAGAAAATTTCAAATATCACGCCTTGCTTTCTAATACGAATAATTTGAAAAAAATTACTTCAAAAAAATCATTTACCTAAATCTAAACACAAAGCATCAACTTTATGAGCTTCGAATATCTGCCTCATACGTCCCTGCAGCCAAGACCTTGTTTCATTATTGGTGATATCCAACATTCCAGCACTCCTCAGTGATTTATATGTAGTCAATGCTGGAATATGTCTATCTTTTTCACTTCCACGTTCATTGACCTGTAAAAAAATTCAAATCTAATCAATCAATTCCACCCCTACTCATCGATTCCATCACCGTAACATCCTCACCAATAAATTCTTCTCGACTGTTTCAGCAAAATTGACAGATTCGGTACCAATGAACGGCTGAATGGTCAAAATGATTCTGAAACCTCTTCTATGAATAATATCGATGGTCTCCGCGATAGTGGCGAATCTTTCCGTATCGAATGTAAAATCTCCTATTTCCGTTTGCCAGAATTCATTCAACAAAACATGCCCTGCGAAAGATCACTATAATAACATTAGATTACGGTCGGTTTCTCCTAGTGCTGGCGAAAAAAATTCAATAGGATGAGAAAATCCATCCGTTTATTCCCTAATGGGCGACATTTCGTGTTGAATTCACCAAATGAAGATACTGTCACCCTTGCAATAGCGCAACAAAAGAATCAACAGTGCGACAAAGCAACATTAACGAGCCTATAGTTTACCCACAGCTATGTTTCAGCTTAATATGACGTTTTTATGAGGCGCAAATTAAAAATAGCTCGTCGTATAAAAAACAACTCGCGAATACGAATACCGCCGGTATACGAATGCTGCTGCGAAATAGCTTCTTAAAAAAATTACGATTGCTGAGAATTCGTAGACAGTTTGCAATTCAGTAGCTGTATAGCTAGGTATTGCAGAAAATATGGGTAATTATTTGAATTTTATTATCACCCTAGCGACGACATTTTCACCTCGTATTTTGCCGCACCGAGTCGAGAGCGTCGTTTCGGTGACAAAAAAACCCAGCTAACCCTACCTTCTATATATTTATAAGTTGAAATAACAAAAACATAGGCTAATTCGAAGCGCGTTTTGCAATGCGAATAATTCCACGAAAAGCGAATTTTCAGCCCGGATTAGACGAAACGCTAATCTACGCTTTCTGAGCGAATAATTTACAATAAAACGGTACCTAAAATGGCTCGCTGTCGCGTTCTTTTCAAAATACTAATGTCTAATTACTTTCAGTTGAAATTGCAAATTACCTTGTCTGAAATATCCCAACGCTATAACGTTTTCGGTAAAGTTAACAATAGCGGTATCTGTCAACATTTGCTTATCTTTAGGAGCGATTTGCCAAACTGGCTCGGTAAGCAAGAAGTTGATCACTTCTAAGTCAGATTTCTTCAGACCGTCCCATAATGATTTTTCTGATAAGGCTAGATGCAGCGTTTTCATGTTGCTTGATGTGCATACTGTGTAATTCAACGTTGGTCTGCCTTGTGTTGTCATGTAAGTGAACTGGTCGTGCTGACCCTGCGAAAAGTTCAAAACATGGTTTTTACGTGATCAGATAATATTTATTAGAGTCATGGTCGAATCGTCATCAAAAATAGAAATACTCGTAGCTTGAAGAAATAGGTATTTGAAATGATAAGGGGTCAACATCGACGTAGGATTTTGAAATATCCAAAAATTATTATCTAAGGAATGGCAAGTTTAAAGTTAAACACATTTAGAGGACATAATAGTAAAAAATCGACAAAACACTTGACTCATTCTAAAAAAAATTGACACCATTACCTGCTGGCTACTGATTCACTATGAAAAAATTCCCACTTTTGAAAAATTATCTTAAAATCGACTCATTGAATGAAATTCCACAACATTCTAAAAATATATGTTGTGCATCTAGTCTACCCTACACAATGCAGGCGACCCAGTTAGAAAGTCAATGACTTTGAAAATGAAAAAAAAAACACTGACTGCAAATTCTCGATAACTAAGCCTTCTAGAAAAAAAATATGGATACTAAAGAGAAGGAGAATTTCAAGATCTACAATTTTCATCCCTTGCATTTTTTTCGTAGCACCCTTCATTTGGCCAGAAAATCCATGTTTATGGAAAACGCATAAAGTCTTTGCTTTTGAAAATGAATAAAAAAATTAAAAAATAGCATTGACTCTGGCAAACCCAAAAATATGGATTTTCTGGCCAAACGAAGGGTGCTACGAAAAAAATGCATAGAATAAATATTCTAGAGCTTGAAATTTTCTTTCTCCCACTTACAAATTGTTTTTCTCTATGGGGCTTAGTTTTTGAGATTTTTGAAGTCAAACTTGGTGCTACAAAAAAAATCCAAGAGATAAAAATTGTGAGGCTTCAAATTCTCTTTCTCTTAAGAGTCATTATTTTTTTCTATGAGGCTTAGTTTTCGAGATTTTTACAGTTGATTTTTTTTTTTTTTTTAATCAGGTAAGTAGGTATTTTTTCCACACTGAATTGTGCTTTAGAAGAGAGATATTAAAAGAGCAGTTTGAAAACTTGAAATGCACATTTCACTAAAAAAAAAAAGATGCATCTTCGATAATTTCAGCATAATATTTTTTATGCTTTTAGGATGACCAATATCACAAAAAACGTGACAAAAAAACGACACCTGACTTTAAGGAATTTTGTCAAACTTCAAGCTTTATGAACGCAGAAAATTTCAGAAATTCCAAATGTTATTTTGGACTTAGGTATAAATAGCCAAAAAGTTTTTAAAAATCATTGAAAATGTAGCAGAAGTGCTGGAAAAATGGTCAAAAGTGTATGAAATATCGTGAAAATAGTAAAAAAAAAAATCATAAAAAAACGCTAAAAATATGGTTAAAGTTCTGGAAAAATTTTAAAAAGTTTGATATGTTTTATGATTTTTATGAACTTTGTGGTCGTTTTTACAAAATTTCACACATCTTTAACGACTTTTTCACAACTTTTGCATAGTTTTCAATGATTTTTATGAAATTTTTGATAATTTTTACAAAGTACATTTTACACATTTTTACAGCTTTTTCAAGGGTTTTGCGACCTTCTGAATGATCTTCATGACATTTTCAAATCAATATTTTTAGATATTTTTGACAACCTTTTCAAAACATTTTCAACGATTTCAATTAGTTTTTCAACCATTTTCACAATGTTTTAGACATTTTTACGACTATTTTAGAAGTTTTGCACCTTTTTCAATGATTTTAATGAAAATCTCAACCAAGTATTTTCACAATATTTCAAACATTTTTGACGACTTTTACAAAATTTTGAATAATTTTAATGATACTTTTGACAATTTTTATAACATTAATTTTCACAACTTTTTCACAACGTTTGCAACATTTTCAATAACTTTTTTAAAAATTTTTGTCAATTTTTACAACATTTTAGGCATGTTTGACGACTTTTTCATAAATTTTGAAATATTTTCAATGATTTTTATGAACTTTTACGATAATTTTTACCAACTTTTTACAATGTTTTTATATATATTTATTATTATAAAATCTTAGAAAATTTTTTCAACATTTCACACATTTTTTACGACTTTTTCACGACATTTGCAACTTTTTCAATGATTTTTATGACATTTTTGACAATTTTCACAACATTTTAGAAATTTTACGACTTTTTACAACATTTGCAACATTCTCAATGATTTTTGTAAAAATTTCAATTGATTTCACAGTATTTCAGATATTTTTGACAACTTTTTCACACCTTTTGCGACATTTTCATTACATTGTCAAATCTTTTTACAATATTTCAGACATTTTCGACGACTTTTACAAAATTTTCAATGATTTTTATGACATTTCTGACAAATTTCAAAAACATTTAAGCACTTTTACATTTTTTGCAACATTTTCAAAGATTTTCATGACTTTTCAAATGTTTTCACAATATTTTAGACGTTTTTGACGACTTTTACAAAATTTTCAATGATTTTTATGGCAATTTTGACAGTTCTTACAAAATTTTAGACAATTTTCACAATTTTTGCAAAATTTTTAATAATTTTAATGAACTTTTTTAAACTTTTCACAACGTTTTAGGCATTTTTACGACGTTTTTACAACATTTGCAACATTTTCATTGCATTTTGAACTCTTTTTACAATATTTCAGACGTTTTCGACGACTTTTACAAAATTTTAAATGATTTTTATGACATTTTTGACAGTTTTTACAAAGTTTTAGAGAATTTTCACAACTTTTGCCAAATTTTTAATAATTTCAACTTTTTTGACATTTTTACTACTTTTGCAACATTTTCAATGATTTTTATGACATTTTCAATTGCTTTTACAATATTTTAGACATTTTTGAAAACTCAGTTTTTATAAAATGTCACACAATTTTCACGACTTTTGTAAAATTTTCAATAAGCTTTTAATGGAATGTTGGACAATTTTTGTAATATTTCTGACATTTTCGACAATTTTTTCATGACTTTCACAACTTTTCCAATGATTTTTATGAAATTTTTCACAGCTTTAACATCATTTTTGGCACATTTGACGTTTTTTTGACAACTTTCTCAACGTTTTAAATGATTTTTACTTAGGATATTTTTGACAATTTTTAGGATTTTTTTACTCCTTTTCCACAATTTTGAAGATCCTTATAAAATTTTAGACAATTTCATACATTTCAGAGATTTTTGACAACTTTTGCAAAATATATTTTTAATGATTTCTGTGAAATTTTTCACAATTTTATATTAGTTTTCGACGACTTTTGCTGCATTTTCAATAATTTTTATGGAATTTTTCACAATGTTGTAACATTTCAGATACTTTAGCATGTTTTGAAGACTTTTCAGTGAATTTTTTAATGAATGACCATCTTTATGACATTTTATAAATTTTTGACGACTATTTCACTATTTTCACAATAATTTCAAAGAATTTTTATGAATTCGGCTCTTTTTACATTTTACGAATGTCAACGTATTTTTTCGTGTTTTCCAAAAATCTAGTCAATTTGGAGAATTTTTATGTGAAATATTCGACTCTTGCGTAGATAGCTAGATACATTTGATAAATGTGTGAAAATTGACTCATTAAGTGCTTAAAATGGAAAATTCTGAAAGATGCTCAAAAATTGAGCGACTCTTTGATTAAAATTCCGACATTTAGGCCTACCCTACCTCATTTGATAATTGTAAAAATTAATTTATCATTTTTCATAACCACACTCATCCAATTGACACATTTTGGAAAATTTCCAAATACGATAAATTACTTATGCAAAAATTGCTACAAAATAATTAAATTGCAAACTCACCCTCAAACAAAGTCTATTCTCTTGACCAGCATTAATCGATACGTAGAGAGGCGACTGAGGATCGACAGTAATAGCTACTCCTTTGGAATTGATGAAATAACGTTTGAGCACAAGACCCCAACGATGATGACCAATATGCCCGGTAATAAAAGGAGACATATCTACTCTGCCTAGTTCGACAGGCCACGCCATTCCTAAAGTTCTTCCACCGCCATACCTGCAAAATTCTGAGTCATCTTTGGAAACCAAATGAAGAAATAATTAATTAGGTACCTTACCAATGCCCATATTGATACCCGTCTTCGTAACAATCGGTCGGATTAATGGAACTCGATAAACTATACCATCGTATATAATAACAATTCAAATTTCCAGATTTTTTCACATGATGAAGTCTAATTCTAGCATGATCCATCCACTCGAAACACAACGATCCGTCTTTATCATCTTCGGAAGGTAAACAATGATAAACTCTGTCTGTATCGGGTAAATCAACTCCCAAATGGCCCAATGCTATTTCGACACCTTCGTTGCTGTATAATCTGAGATATTTGGCTTCTTTATTAAACCTCGTATAAGGAAAATATTCCTTCTGAAAGACAAATAATCGTCGAAAAGGCACTTATCAGTTAGGTACAATTAGTTTGGAAAAAAATGCACTTATCGTAGAAGAGCTACGAGTTTAACGTCACAGTAATAAAAATAGGTATCTATCGTACTTGTAATACTTGCTGATAATAATACACATGAGCGAACGAAACCGTGAAAACAATCAATAGAAACAAAAATCCGACGAAAAATCTCAAATGAAATTCCGAATTTGGTTTTCTTCTTTTATTATAAGGTAACGTCATCTGGTTAGGAAATGACAGAAACAACGAATTAATTAAGCTTTCGACACTATCTAATCACTATGAAATGACGCTAGCGTACGCGAAAAAAAACCTCATTTATTGACCAGAATAGGAACGTAGATAAACGAGCTAATTTTATCGTTGAAAAAATCATATTACCATTAATTTCTCTCGAAGTAAACTAGCAATTGAATTGATACTGGTGACCGAATGTTGAGGCGAGTATTCGTCATCGTCGTCTTTCAAACGAAACCCAGGAGGTGCTACGGATTTTCTTCGAGCTGTTCTGTGATGTGATCTGCAAAAGAATGAATTAAATTGGCGATAAAGGGTGATTATTTTATATAGGAAAATACCTATAAGCTCTGGATGCTGTACCACCGATATGACAGCTGTCGTCATCTGATGTAGGTGCATCGCTGAATGTATCACTGGTATCGTAGCCTCCTCCTCCATGTCTCATATGTTCCGGTGTTAACTAAAAATACATCGAAGAACTTTTTTATCTGGATTTTTTTCAAAAAACTAGTTTTGATCGTTGAAAAGGAATTATACAGTCTTGCAATGAAAATGTTGTTGGAAAAATAATAAGTAGGTGGTTTTAATGGTATTTTTTGTACCTACTGATTACGAAAAAAAATTCCATCACATGTCAGGTTTTTTCATGAAACTTTTTTTTTCTGAGATTTGCTTATTTTTCATTATTTTGAACTCAAAAAATCGATTTTTTGGACGAATGAGGGGTCCTACGAAAAAAATGAATGGAAACAAAATTGTAGGGTGTAAAATTTCCTTTCCCTAACGGGCGATTTTGACATGGATATGTCTTATGGCTGGGGCCAATCCAAAAAATTTTTCCATTTTAATTGTCCATTTTAACTACCCATTTTAATTGTCCAATTCCTTGACGATGACTTTTAGACATTTTGTCAGACTTTTTTAGACTTGGAAAATTTTTTCGATTTCCATTGATTTTTGAACTTACAAAATTCCAGAGATAATGCCAACTTTTAGACATTTTGTCAGACAAACAAAATTTTTTTCATATTGAAAAAATCACTTTAAGACATTTTGTCAGACTTTTTTGAACATAGAAAATATTTAAAAACTCAAACTAATTTTTAGACTTGGAAAGTGTCAACTTTATGGACTCGAAAAATTTCAAAAAAGTTCAAATCGGTCATTTTGTCTGATAGCTTTTTACTCAGCAATGATTTTTAGGCATTTTGTGGGACTTTTTTGAACTTGCTGACTTTTAGACATTTTGTCAGACAAATAATTTTTGAATTAAGAAAATTTTAGAAATCGGGGCAAGTTTCAATATTTTGTCAGGCAGACTTCTTGGATTTAGAAAATTTTAGATAGTAAGTACGCTGATTTTCAGACACTTTATTAGACTTTTTTTTTTTTTTTTTGAAATTGGAAAATTTTAAATAATTATAATTTTTGAACTTGAAAAATTTCAATTTTATGGATTTGAAAATTTTCAAAAACGTTTTAATTAGACATTTTTTCAGACAGCTTTTTATTCAAAGTTGACTTTTAGACATTTTGTTGGACTTTTTTGAATTTGCAAAAATTTTTAGATTTCTACTGACTTTTTGTGCTTGGAATCGGATTTTGAAAATTTCTCAAAAAAATTCCATTATGAAATTCAATTACAAAAATCCGTTACGTTTTTTGGGATTGAAAAAATTTTCAAAATTCAAATGACTTCTAGGACTTGGAAAATTTCAAGAAAACTGCAAATAACACGATTTTGTGGATTTGAAAGAAACTTGGATTTTAGACATTTTGTCAAACAAACAATTTAGATTTTTAGAAAATTTTAGGGACTTTTAGAAATTTTTTCAAACAAAAAAAATATATTTTTAATAATAAAATTGACTTTCGTACATTTTATCAGACTTCTTTGGAATTAAAAAAAAAATTAATTTGGAAAATTTCAGGGACAATGCTGACTCGTAGACATTTTGTCAGGTAAATATTTTTAGATTTTTTGAGTTAATTTTCCGTTATTTTGTCAAACAGATTTTTTGGAGTTGATATGGGGTGGGGGGGCGGGGTCAATCTGAAAATTTTGTCCATTTTTCATGTCTGATAAATTCTGTCACGAAATTACTTGACGATGACTTTTCAACATTTTGTCAAACTTATTTGAATTTGAAAAAATTTTCAAATTTCTATTGACTTTTTGAACCGAAAAAATTTCAAAAAAGTTCAAATTAGCCATTCTTTCAGACATCTTTTTACTTGAGGCTGACTTTTGACATTTTTGTTTGACTTTTTTGAATTTCGAGAAATTTTCAGATTTCTAGTGACTTCCTGTGCTACAATGACTTGCAGATATTTTGTCTGATTTTTTGAACTTAGAAAATTTTTCAAAATTTAGATGACTTTTTGTACTTGGAAAATTTTAAGAAAATTTCAAATATCACGGCTTTATGGGCTTGAAAAATTCAATGAGCAGCATATCCTATGTTTATTAATTTCATGGGTAGTGTGGAAATTTCTGGGACTTTTTCTCCTCTTTATCTTTTTCATACGACTCTTACTTTGCTCATAAAATGGGCTTTTGATGTGAAAAATCGTAAAAAAAAATTTCAACGAAAAAATCCATTTTGTAAAAACACTTGTGTGATGAAAAAAAACTCTTACGCAGTAATTGCGACACAAAATCTGATTTTTTACACCAACATCACAAAATTTTATGTTAAAAAAATCAAATTTTGCAATGTTGATACCAATCAAAAGTAAGTATGTAGTTAAATAGGCATTGCAAAAGTTTTGATTCTAATTTTGCTGCATTTATTTTTCAATTCGCGAAATGAATACATCCGTGATGAAGTTTTGAAATTTTCCATCACGTATATCTTGAGAACCAGTTCACAAAAATGAAAATTGTATATAAACTTTTTTTTGCGCTTTTTCATGTACTATGAAAAAGGTTATTTACATATTTCACGTAACTACTTTATTCTAGGTGCTAGAGGCTTTTAAAAATTTCAATTGCAAATAACTCGAGAACCGGTACATAAAAAGGAAAATTATGTATGACATTTTTTGTGCATCTTTTTAAGTACTACTAAAAAGATGATTGACATAATTCGTGTAACTGCTTTATTTCATGTGTTAAAGCCTTTTGAAATTTTCAATCGTGATTAACTCAAGAACCGGTTCACCAATTTTTCTCAAAATTCATGAACTTTTATTTCTAGTAGTTCTACATCTCTCATGAAAATTTCAGCTCATTCCATCAATTATTAGAATAGTAATCGTGTCGACAAAATTCTGATATAAGTACTATAAAGAAATACCATGGAATCGTCGGATCAAATTTAATACCTGATCTTCGGTTATCGAAAATCACCCAAAAAGCAAAACATTTTCGAAATCTACACTAAAAATATGATCATAATCACCCACAGAACCTAACCAACAATTTAAAAGTTTCAAAATGCAAGCCTATGTTATCAAACGAATTAAATAATAACTTCTATAAATTTTACCATCGGTTTTCAAACCTATCGAAAAAATCAAACCATTAATACCTCGAAATGGTCCGACACATCCGCGTACCCAATTAAATCCGTTAATAACTTCGTAATCACAGACTCGTGAAAATATTTCCATTTACATTTTAAATCCACGCCGTACCACTGGAAGTGGAAAACTTCCGACGATACCATTTAAGTGCTCCGAAATCCCCCGAAATGCTTTTTCAATCGGCCCAGCGCTTAAAAACTTTCACGTGCGGGCTTCCGCGACCGAAAATAATTATAATTTCAAAATACCGAAATAAAAACTAACCTGAGGTTCGTATTCCGGAGGTTCAGACATAATTGCATCTAATCCGGCCGGTAACGATACAGAATTACGTCTTGTCCACGCGTTACGATTACTAGTGCCAGGATTCGGCTCGATCTCAGGATCTTGCTCTGGCGACAATAGACGCGTCTCCTCGCAATTTGCTTCATTACTTGGTTTTCTTTCGTTATGATTGTCACAATTAGTTATATCCGCCATGGTCGTTTCGAGTCTCCCATTTTTACAGCTGGTAATCTGCACTCGAGATATAGGCACCGATGAGTCTTTTATCAGCGGAGTTGACATGTTACCATGTCAATAAATTTCAAGTGGTCCGATGCGATGCCCTGATCGTGCACACTGCGTAAACAAAACCATATCCATAGGTGTAATTAACGAACTAAACAATACCATGAGTAGATTCATACATATACTATACAGAAACACCGCATTTTATACGGCGGCTGATAATAAAGGAAATCGTACTTATCATTTTATAATGCGTTTATCGAAGAATTGATAATACTTATGTTCATCGTATGCTATTTTAAATCTACCTACGTACGTAAGCTTAGCGTATAAATAAGCGAATAAAGGAATAATTATAAATCATAACACTTCGATAGATTTTTTATCTTATTCGTTCGCTAAACCAAGCTTATACCTACAGCTTTTAAACAAAATTGTCAATAACTTTAGATTTAAATGACATTTCTTAGGATATCTAATCATTTTGCAAATTTCATTTCCCAATCATTAAATTTTTTGTTATCAACCATCGTCGTCATATGTTGTGACCCTTGCTCAATACAATGTAGATATGAAAATTATATCTACATTAGATAGGTAGGTATTAAGTACCTACGTATAACAATAATATCATATGCATGGCCTTCAACAGGTTACCAGTATCATATGTTCAATTAAAGTCCTATTTAATTCAATCATTATTGCAGCGAAAGAAAACGAAATTGATGTTGCAGTTTGTCTGTATAACAATTTCCCAAAATTAAAATTTACGACGTTTTGATTACTTGGCCCAAATGATGAATTTCCTCGTGTACCAAAATGTACACTTAGGTACTTGACTAGCTGGACGGAGTACGAAATGATTACCAATTTTATATTTGTGAAGAAGCAGAGGTGAAAAAATTTCAGATAATAGTCTGGAGTAGAAAAAACTTATTTTCAGGTAGGTAGCTAAATTTTTTCTCAACATTATTTCAAGATTAGCTGTCTTTTTTTTAAATTATGACTTTTTTGTAACATTTGAGTCGAAATTTTGACTTTTTTTGATACAAAAGTCAAAATCCTAATTTCTGAACACCTGATGAAAATTTTGACAACTTCGTTATTCGATCAAAATCATGACATTTTTATGATTTTCAGCCAAAAATGTGATTTTCTGAATGTGTAAAATAAAATTTTTCATCATGCCAACATTTGAGCAAAATTATTATTTTTGGTGACTTTTGAGTTTCTAAAAATTTAGTCAGAATTTCAATTGCTTCATCATTTGACTAAAATTATGGCTTTTTTGTGACATTCCATTGAGTCAAAATTTTAACAATTTTCAACTTTTTTTAATCGAATTATTTTTGAGTTAAAATCGTGACTTTTTGAACGTTGAATAAAAATTTCAATCGAAGTACTTGCAGCATTGGGCCAATTTATGATTTTTTATGGACTTTATATGTAGTAGAATTTTGACGACCAGGTACTTATTGTTGAGTAATAATTTTGACTTTTTGAACAAAAATTGTGACTTTATTTTTACATGAATCTTGACTGCCTCATTCACTGACTAAAATCATGACTTCATAATATTTTTGAGATTAATTGGAGAGATTCGAAACATTTTATCAGAAATTTTGACTATAGCAATGCATCAAAATCATGACTTTTTTGTGATTTTGAGTCAAAATTCGATAACTTTTTTTTGGTTGAATAATAATTTAAACTTTTTGTAATTTTTGAGCTAAAGTGACATCTTGAGCATTTGATCAACATTTTTTATATTCATTAATTGTTCAAAATCATAACTTTTTTGATTTTGACCTGAAATTGTGACTTTTTGAGCACCTGATCTACATTTTTTTATACTTTCAGTTGCTCAAAGTCTCTACTTTTCTGTGATTTTGAGTGAAAACTGGACCTAACTTCTTTATCGTTGAGCAATATTTTTGACTTATTGCGATTTTTGAGCTTAAGCATGACTTTTTGAGAACATGATCAACATTTTTTATAATGTCATTATAATCGTACGAAATCACGGGTTTTTGTAATTTTTGAGCCAAAATTGGGATTTGGACTGCTTGATTAAAATTTTCATAATTTTTTCAATTGATCACAATCACGACCATTTGTGATTTTTGAGCTGACTTTTTGAGCATTTGATCAACATTTTTTATCATTTCATCAATTGATTATAATCGACCTTTTGTGATTTTTATGCTGAAATTATGACTTTTTGAGCACTTGATGAGCAAAATCATTATCTTTCTGTGATTTCGAGTCAAAACTGCACCTAACTTCTTTATCGTTGAGCAATAATTCTGACATATAATGATTTTAGGTTGAAATTGTGACTTTCTGAAAATCAGATCAACATTTTTAATAATATCATCAATTGTTCAAAATCATGACTTTTTATGGTTTTTGAGTCAAAACTGTACCTGACTTTTTTTTTATCGTTTAGCAATATTTTCAACTTAAGTATTGCAATTGTTGAGTTGAAAAGTGACTTTTTGAGTACTTATTGATCAACATTTTTTATCGTGTCATCAATCATCCAAAATCATGACTTTTCGAGATTTTTGAATCGAAATTGTGATTTTTTGACCGACTGATAAAAATTTCTATCATAACATCAATCGATCACAACGATAATTTTTTGTGATTTTTGAGCTGACTTTTTCAGCATTTTATCACCATTTTTTATAATTTTATCAATTGTTCAAAATCATGAATTCATGACTTTTTATAATTTTTGAGCCGAAATTGTGCCTTTTGAACGCTTGATAAAAATTTTTATAATTTCATCAATTGATTATAATCGACCTTTTGTGATTTTTGTGCTGAAATTATTACTTTTCGAGCACTTGATGTTCAAAATCACAACTTTTCTGTGATTTTGAGTTAAAATTGCATCTAATCTCTGTATCGTTGAGCAATACTTCTGACATATTGTGATTTCAAGCTGAAATTGTGACTTTTTGAGCATCAGATCAACATTTTAAATTATTTTATCAATTGTTTGAAATCATGACTTTTTATGATTTGTGAGTCAAAATTGTACCTAACTTTTTCATGGGTGAGTAATATTTCTGACTAATTGTGATTTTTGCGCTGAAATATGATTTTTTCAGCACTTGATCAACATTTCTTTATAATTTCATATATTTTTCAAAATTGATTTTTTGTGATTTTTGAGTCAGAATTATACCAAATTTTATTATTATTGAGCAATATTTTTGACTAATAGGAATTTTTGAGTTTAAACGTGACTTTTTGAGAACATGATCAACATTTTTTGATAATTTCATCAATTGTTCAAAATCAAGACTTTTTATGATTTTTGAGTCAAAATTGTACCTAACTTTTTTTATGGTTGAGCAATATTTTAGACTTATTGCAATTTTTGAGCTGAAATATGACTTTTTCAGCACTTGATTAACATTTTTTTAATGATTTCATATATTTTTCAAAATTGTTTGTTTGTGATTTCTGAGTCAGAACCGTACCAAACTATTTTATTGTTGAACAATATTTTTAATTAATTGTAATTTTTGAGCTGAAATGTGACTTTTTGAGAGCATGATCAACATTTTTTATAATTTCATCAATTGTTTGAAATCATGACTTTTCTGTGATTTTGAGACAAAATTGCACCCAACTTCTTTATCGTTGAGCAATACTTCCGAAATATTGTTATTTTGAGCTGATATTGTGACTTTTTGAGCATTTTGAATAATTTCACCAATTGTTCAAAATCATGACTATTTATGATTTTTGAGTCAAAATTGTACCTACCTACCTTTTTTTATAGTTGAGCAATATTTTTGATTTATTATAATTTTTTAGCTGAAATATAACCTTTTCAGCAGCTGATCAACATTTTTTCATGTCATCAATTATTCACAACTTTTCGTGATTTTTGAATCAAAATTGTGACTTTTTGATCTCTCGATAAGCATCTACGAGTATTATATCGTCATCAATTCATCATTGTTCAAAAATCAAAAATCATGACTTTTTAGTGATTTTAGAACCAAAATTGTCACTTTTTGACCACTCATTTAAATTTTTTATTATTTCATAATTTGATAAAAATAACGACTTTTTGTGATTCTAGAAATAAAATCATGACTTTTTAACCATTGAGTAAAAATTGAAGCTGTTTTATACTTTTTTAGTAAAAAATTGTGATTAGTTTTTTTTTCAAGCAAAATTGCTGTTTTAATGAAATTTTACCAGATATACTCGTAAATTGAATTTTGAGAACATTCCTGAGTTTTGAATCAAAATTATTTACCTTTTGCTTTTTGTGTCAGAAAAGTGACTTGCATTACTCAAGAGCTTAACTTTTTACCTGCTAGTTCTTTTCTGCGACTTTTTAGTCAAAATTGCATATTTTTCTGAAATTTTGGATTAAATTATACTTCACTGTTTATAATGAATACAAAATCAAAGTAGTGATTTTTTAATTTCGTTTTTACAAACTTTTTTTGGCTGAAATCAATTTTTTTCGCACTTCAGCCTTCAAAAATGGCACTTTGTACAAAAAGTTACATTTTTTAAAATGAAAACTGGTAAATTCATTCATGTGTAGGCCAAAATCAAAAACTAAAAAAATTCACAAATAGTCAATTGTAATTCAACACCTTCCATTTAGTAACACAGCAACCCAATCTACAGATATGTTGAGAAAATGCGACAAAAATGACCAATGCGATGATGAAATTACGAGCATATCCGAGGGAAATTGAAAATTTACATTATCACTTCATATTAGATACGTGTTAGACCGAATCAAACAGACTAAGAGAATTGCCCTCTCTCAAATTGGCGAAATTGTTTACCTACTCACATTTCGAGTTGAAAAATTTACAACAGTGATGACTGCTTATGCCTCCCTTCCTCCTAAAAAAATCTAAATAATTTTACTTTGGTTCGCCTTCCATCACATCCGATCATTTCCCTATTTTATGCACCGGTAGGTATAGGTATAATAAAAATTAATTTCACATTTTGTGCACTCGTACTTCTCTAGGTCATTTTCAGGGAATTCCCAAGCCTCTATAATGTTTCGTGAAATGCCTCGATTCGGAACTGCCAACTTCAACATACCAGTTATTCTTACGTAATTGCAGCAAATAATATAATTTTCTGTTTGCTTTATAAATATAGAAACTCATAAATTGCAAAACGTAGCCTAGATTTCCAAAAAAAAAATAAGAAATTTCACTATTAAAATAACATCGATAAAACCTATTTTATCAAAGAACTCGAAAAATTCTCTCATTTCAACTCCCACCTACGTAAATATTTCTTTCAACTGGAAAAGTAATTTAATCATTGCAATTAACGTTGAAAAAAAAAACTTCGATCCCAAACCACTCATCCGATTACTTCGCATACTTTTCGGTTCGCTTTCATGCGAATATACCTTTCAATCATATAAACTGATTGGAAACCTCATGGCAGGGTATAAAATTGATTAAAAATTTACTAATAAAGATATCCATTATATTGATAGAAAAACTCGGTCAGGTTAACAGGAGTGAAAAGTTACTCGAACTAATACCCTTGCTTTTAAAAAGTATAAAAACTTGAGAAGGAAAAGTTTAGGTAACATTTTCATTTTCTTAAATGGGCTTCCTATACAAAAGCGTTGCAAATTTTATCATTCTTGACCAACTACCTACATAAACGTTATTTCAACGGCCGATCAAATATTAAGGAGTACACTCGACGTAAATCAAAGCTTTTCCAAGTTCTAATACTTTGATAGATTTTTAAAGCACCTCGGTCGTTTTAAAATGTCAAAAGTAATAATCCATTTATTAAAGAGCAACACCGTAAATGGAAAAGTTGGCGAAAAGTTTTTTTTTTTTCAGGTGTTCATTTAGAAATGAAAAAATTTTTACTTTTTCAAACGCCAGTCGATAAAATGTTCAATATTTAAGCTCGTAAAGAGACATTGGCAAGTACGAAATAAAATAAACTATTTTCCAAACTATAAATTAAACCGGTTCTCGAAGAAAGAATTCCATTAAAATAATTCGAATCGCGATCCATCGATAGGAAAATTTTCGCACTAAATCGACCAAAATTTTACAACCACTTCACTTTATCGAGTACATATTTACCTGTGGAATTTAAAAATCATACGAGCAACGACACATCACTACGATAAAAATCTACACTCGTCGACGCACTAATCTTGTCCGGTTCATTCAACAATTAAAAAAATTAACTTAATCAGCGAACGAAACAGTAGTATTAGAATCATCTCCATCCCGACTATGGCATACCTTACGTCATGAACGCGGAGTAGAAAAAAATAAAAATTTGCATTTGTTAACGTTTCAATTAACACGCAAGTTAAAAGTGCTTCTAAACAAATGATTAAACTTGAAGGTCAATACTTGGAAGTATTCAGCTTTGAATGAGCATCGAGATGTAGAAATCTGCGAGATTATAGTGGAGAGGATGATGGATTTAAAAACAAGAAACTTTCAACATTTCTTGGTAGTTTTTCATCCATCTATTCGTATCCCTCTTCGTATACGTACAACGTTAATATATTTGCATAAACGATTAAACGAGGCGCATTGATAACGAGTCGGAGCCGGTTCGACGTGTATTTTGTATGGATTTTTCACTCGTGTGCTAACCAGCTTGGCGAATGAGAATATAACGAGGGAATAGGATAGGCAGAGGAGGTGTAAAAATTGGCGAATTTTGTACGCCATCTATTATTTCATCCGTAGCTATTCACGTATATGAATGTGTTCGACGAATGGATATTTTACACGGAAAATGAGTAATTTTTCAAGACAGATATCATTTCTCAAGGACGTGGATCATTTAACACACCTAGGTCTTTTCAATCCTCCACCCAGCAACGTTGATTATAATTATTACTCTTTGGCAGATCTCGAAGAATTAAATGGGTTTAACTAACATCGTGTTTATTTATCTTTTTGTTTAATAAATAAATGCGTTCGAGTGTATGGTCCGGTTTATAGGTAGGTACTCGAGGGAGAAAAAGTTAATAAGATGTAATTAAATTGTCAGCTCGACCGTAACCTATCATGTACGTATTCGTTTTAAGAATCATACGACAAAGAAGTATGTACGTAAAAATATGATACAAAAGAACCGTCATTAATGCAGATGGCCACACATGTCCATATTCAGAAAATTATAAGCGTACGAAACGGGCAAATAGAATTTTTATTTGGAGAGGGAGGAGAAGGGATGGAGAAGAATTTACGACTTTGAAATTAAAAATAATTTTGGAATTTGAATTTAGTGATTTATTCGAGAACGACTTGGATCTAAAAAAAGCTAAATATTGAGAAAAATAAAACAACATTTTCCCTTGGAGGTAAATATTTCGAAATCATGAATTTATTTTGAAGGATTAATTTTCAAACTATGAAAAATTATATCATAATTTGAGTAGATAATGGTAACTAAGTCATTTGTGGGAGGAACAAGGTTTCAGGTGAGCTCCACTAATTAAAAAGCAATAAAATTGTTTTCTGTGAATATGCAAATTTTTATTTATGCTTCGAATTTGCGGGGTAGTTATATGAATTACCCTAAAAAAATTTTAATTCCTATGGAATTTGTCGAAATTTTGAAATTTTTTGGCGGGGCATTATGTTTCCAAAATCACTACTTTTTACAAGTTTTATATAATTTGAAATACAAAAAATGGTAATTGCATGAAAATTTTTTTTCCATAAAATGCAATTAGGCTGTTCTACAAACATTTTGAGACCTGGAAAGCAAACTTTTTGTACCATTGGATGATGAGCTATGCAACAAAACACAAGAGTAGTCCATATTACACCCTTCTACTTTACCATTGGGATCTCATTTCATCATTATTTTACTTTACAAGATAATAAGTACTAAAAAAAAATGACAGCTTTATTTTCATTTTTCAAAATTTTCAGTAAAAAATTTAAAAATAAGAAAATTTACAATTTTTAAAATTTTAATTTTATTTTATTTGAAAATCCAAGCTGAATTGAAGCCTGCCTTATTTTAGACCCGAGGGAAGTAAAAAATTTTCGGAGATATTTCCCCATTAAATAAAGTGCACTGAGAGGTTTATTGAAAATTTTGAAAAATCGTCCAAAATTTTTGAAATATTGTGAAAATTGTTTAAAAAGTTATAAAAATCTAGAAAAAGTCCCCGCCATTTCCATACCACCCATGAAACTATAAAACATAGGATATGCTTTTGCTCATAAAATTTTATGTCTGATTTGAATTTTCTTGAAAATTTCCTTGTCCAAAAAATCTGACAAAATGTCTGAAAGTCAATTTTTCAATTTAAAAAAAAATCTAAATTGCTTCTCTGATAAAATGTCTAAAAATCAGCATTATCTCTGAATTTTCCAAGTTCAAAAAGTTAATGGAAATTTGAAAATTTTTCCAAGACCAAAAAAGTCTAACATAATATCAGAAAGTTAACCTGATTTATTAAATTTTCAAAATTCAAAAAGCTTAAATTATTTGTCTGACAAAATGTCTAAAAGTTGCCATTATTTCTGAAAATTTCCAAAGTCCAAAAAGTCAGTGAAAATCTGAAAATTTTTCATGGATCAAAAAGACAAAATGTCTAAAAGTCAGCGTGACGAAATTCCGTCCCAAGTTTTCCACGAGATACCCATAGCAAAAGCATATCCTATGCTAAAATGTTGCTAAAGTTGTGGAAAAGTGATAGAAAATGTGATACCTGTCATGATTTATATTAACTTTTCGAGAGTTTTTACAACATTTTTCAGACATTTTTGACGATTTTTTTCAAAACTTGCGTAACATTTTCAATAATTTTAATGAAATGTTCAACTGTTTTCATAATATTTCAAACTTTTTTTACGACTTTTGCAAACTTTTTAATCATTTTTATGACATTTTTGACAATTTTTACAACTTCTTCACAACTTTAAAAAAATTTCCAATAATTTTTATTACATTTCTGACAATTTTTACAACATTTCAGACATTTTTACGACTTTTTTAAAACTTTTGTACCATTTTCAATGATTTTAATGAAAATTCCAACTATTTTCACAATATTTTAAACTTTTTGACAACTTTTACAAAATTTTTAATGAATTTTATGTAATTTTTGACAATTTTTCCAACTTTTTCACGACTTTTGAAATATTTTCAATGATTTATTTATGAACTTTTTTGACAATTTTCGCAACATTTCAGACATTTATACGATTTTTTTACAAGTTTTGTAACATTCTCAATGATTTTCATGACGTTTTCAAATCAATACTTTCAGATAATTTTTCCAACTTTTTCATGACTTTTGAAACATTTTCAATGATTTAAATAAATTTTCAACTATTTTCATAATGTTTCAAACATTTTTGACAACTTTTACAAAATTTTGAACGATTTTTATGACATTTTTGACAATTTTTAAAACTTTAATTTCCACAACTTTTTCACGACTCTTGTAATATTTTAAATGATTTTCATAAACTTTTTTGACAATTTTCTCAATATTTCAGCTTTTTTACTTCTTTTGACATGGATATGTCTAATGGCTGGGGTCAATCCTAAAAAAGTGTCCATTTTTT
>FIZU01030614.1:0-23807 GCA_900064475.1 Pseudococcus longispinus
CCCTTCTCATTCGATGGGATTTTCAAAATGCTTTTCAAAGAAGGGGGACCCTTCTCATTCGATTGGATTTTCAAAATGCTTTTCAAAGAAGGGGGACCCTTCTCTTTATTTCAGATTTCAAAATGTTTTTCAAAGAAGGGGCGACTCTTCTCATTTGATGGGATTTTCAAAATGCTTTTTAAAGAGGGAGGGACCCTTCTCATTCGATTGGATTTTCAAAATGCTTTTCAAGGATGGCGGGACCCGTCTCTTTATTTCAGATTCTCAAAATGCTTTTCAAAGAAGGGAGACCCTTCTCATTTGATGAGATTTTCAAAATGCTTTGAAAGAAGGGGGACCCTTCTCATTCGATGGAATTTTCGAAATGCTTTTCAAAAAAAGGGGGACCCTTCTAATCAACTGTAGTGAAGTTGAAGAAGGGTGTGCGACTCACGTTTTAGACTCAGATCATTTCAGAGATTGTCCAAAAATTCATGTGGCTTAAGAGAATCTCTGAAACTTTTCAAGTGATATTCTTTTACTATGGGCAATTCTGCGAAAAAAACTTATGAAATTCTTCGATGATGACTTTTAGACATATTATGTCAGACTTTTTTGAACTCGAAAAATTTTTCAGATTTCCACTGACTTTTAGGACTTGGAAAATTTCAGAGATAATGCTGACCTTTAGACATTTTGTCGGATGAACACTGTAAACTTTTCGGACTTGAAAAATTTTTTAAATCTGGGTAACTTTCCGAAAGTAAGACATGCAGACTTCTTGGACTTGGAAAATTTAAGAGATCACGCTGACTTTTAGACTTTTTTAGACTTGAAAAATTTTTAAGAATTCAAATGAATTTTTGGATTTGGAAAATTGCCCTTGGGCACCTGAGCTGAAATATCAGCACAGGGCCGAATTTATGTCCTGTCAAGTTTACCACCTGTTTAGTACTACACCAGTATGAAGAAAACTAAGTGGACATAAAAGCCCTTAAACCCAAATGAACGAAAATGTGTCTTTGTTGCATCAAATGAAACATAAATGAAAAATTACTTGAAATATATTATAATTCAAAAACATATTGGCGAATGATCAGTTCGATGTTCGAATACGTGTTACTTTGCCTGCTATGAAATCCTCGCTCAATTAGAAAATTAATGTTTACTCGAACTCGAGCCTACGACTGCGGACTGGGAGCAGCACGGTGCGAGCAAAGATGGCAAAACTTTTTCATAAACTATCAAGTTGGGAGTGAAAAAAATGAATTTTCATTCGAAAATATACGTCTGTAAAGAATTTCAGTCTTGTAATTTTTTTCGCTGCTTTTTTTGTATAAAGTTGCACGTCGAGTACGAAAATCTTTCCCTTTTTTCCTATCTTTCGATAAATATTACGTTTTAACGGCGTATTTAAAAAGACCTGAATACACGGCTGTCGAGCTATCAAAGTGTTTCGTCGTGGAAAAGAAAAGAGAATGATCGATGCCGATTGAAAACTTGGTGAATAGAGGTTTCCATATTTTTGATGAAAAGAAGAATCGAAAGAAAAAGATGAAAAGTTGGGTCGGTAAAATTTTTTAGTAAATTTGCTACGGTGTGTATTGATAAAATGAGAAAATTTTTTCCAATAAAGTTTCATCTTCGCTCGTAGCCTCCCTTTTTTGGGGGTATAGTATATTTCAACGTAATGGAATAAATTATGTATCGAGTCATCAAGGTTATGTAGCAGCTAAACAGACTGTATGTATTGCAATCATGTCGAATGAATTGAATTATAAAATACACGCCGCTGGTAAAATTTTCAATACGAAATTGCGACGGTATGGTTCATAGTTGATTTTGCAAAGCTACATAAATAGTGGCTCGCGAAAGCGTAGGCTGAAATTTGTAAGTAATTTTTTTTTTCGGGGCAAAAATTGTTATTAAATGCGAATACCTTATAATTTTTAGCTCTCGTTTGGAAAATATTTTCGTTATAAAAGTCTGATGGTTGTACCCAGCGAATCACGTTCCTATAATGCTGGAGCGGTGAGAAGGGAAAGAGTGACTGGTGAAATTATTTAAAATATTCGACGCTTTTACTCGACACGAGATAGGTATATGCCTTATTCTACCTATATACTGTGTAATTCGCAACGTTGAATTTCGACCACCCTGTACGCATTTAGGTTAACCTATCCATCCAAATGGGTATAATATGGCAGACATGTTTAATAACGGGTGCTCCCGGTAAACATTTGATTTATGTTTTATACTGGTAGCAAAAAGTGTAGGAACGAGGGGCGAAAAAAAAGCAAAATATAGTCCCTAGTCATGACTTTTAAACAAGTTCTAGTCAGGTACTCGTATATCTTCATAAAACGGACCACAAAAAATACCATAAGCTGGCGAAATATTAAAAAGCCAGTACGAGGAATAAAAAAAATCGCCGCATTAATACCTCGACGACGTGGCCTAGGTATACATCCTCTCTCCTCCATCATTCTCTTTTTTTCTTTGGGTGTTTTTCATCTACTGATAATGAGGGCGAACGTTTAATTTGATGATTGTTTCAGTTCGTTGAGAAATTTTTTCAACGATGAAACGAGGAATGTTCTGCACAATCTTCGTGTCGGTTTTCGTTTGAGATTTTCATATTTTCAGCGAACGATGCGATGTGTGGGAATGAAAATATTATTTCGACGAATGGTTATTTAAATAATCCTTGAAAAATTTGTAATATATTTATACCATATTTTTATCAACTTGGGTTTTCATGAGCAGGAGCATAGATAGACAGGTAATGGCAGGGGGGATGTTGAGGAAAAAAGTGATTTTATGTAAAATTTAAAAAAAAAACATCATTTGCTAAAATAAGTTGATTTACTGAGCCTGAGCGAAGCAAGGCCAAAAAAATTTCTGGGAAAAGATATTAACCGCTGAAACAATTGGATTAAAATATCTAAAAGTCAAATTGTGAAACAATCGAAATTTTTCCAAGTCCCAAAAAGTCAAATTAATTCAGCTTGACATAATTTCAGATTTTTGAAAACACCCCTACAATTAGAAACAAAAAATTAATCCAGCTTGACATTATGTCTGACAATTAATCTCAAATTCCAAAAACTGATTTGTATAATCAATAAAATTTTCTAAATCCAAAAAAGTCTGACAAAATTTTTAAAAGTCAGCGTTAGGTACGAAATTTCTTCAGAGAATTTCCTTACATTTTTCACGGATCAAGTCATCGTAAAAGCATTCCTATGACGAAAAGAAAGAAATTGTAAAAATTGTACAGAAGCCACTCATGATCAGTAGCCCGTGCCATATTCGAAGAGCCAGTTTTTTCAAGATTTGAGTCTTCCAGGGGGCCTCCTTGAATATGGCGCTGGTCATGGGTGGCTTCTGTGCGATTTCTGCAATTTCTTTATTTTTAGTATAGGACATGCTTTTTGAAAAAAGTTACAAAGTTTTTTTTAGAAAATTTCGTTACGTTGCATTTAAAAATTGTGTCAGATTTTTTTGAGTTTAGAAAATTTTGTTCATTATAACCTTAGACCATATATATCTAACGTGGACCGCGCTACCTGTGTAAAATAAATTCGGAACACAGCTAAAGGAATACGCAAGGGAACGCTCCTGATTGGCTGATGATAATCACCTCTTTACTCCCCTTTGCTTATAATGATAAACAACGCGTTAGTTTAGCCAACCAGAATGTCGCTTCGATGGCTTATTCCTTTGCGGGTGTGTCACCGTTTTTATAACATTGGCTCTTATGTAGATACTAGATAGCGTGGTCCACGTTAATTATATATGGTCTAAGATTATAACTCACTTTTTAAAACTATAAGAAAAATTGGAGATTATTGTCAGACATTATGTCAAGCTGGATTACGTTTTTTTTAAATTGCATGTTTTCAAAAGTCAGAAATTATGGGTGAGTGAACCCCCCAGATCACTTTTTTATCACCTAAGATTTTTTGAACAAAATTAAGCCGGCGCCCACGAGCCTCGAAGTTTAACATGGAATTTACTTAAGGATTTTACGTTGAACACTTAATTTTTGAAAAACTCCCTTTTAAAATAAACTCTCAATGTCGCACTTAAATATACTTATTCAAAGTAGATGAAATTCCAAACATTTTCGCGCAAAAAAAAAGATGTAGGGGGTTCACTTCCCCAATTTTAAAAATTTTCAAAATGACAGACACCCTAATACATTTATATTAAAAAAAAGACTAAACGAATTGGGTATTTTTTTTTTAAATCGCTTTTATTGAATAGTATCTAATTAATTCTATTAACGAACAAAATTTTTGAAAAAATAATTTTTTTTTTTTGTTAAGTAATAATACTATTTATATTTCAACAGAAGTGTGGTTTTAAAAAAAATTGCCAACTAAATTAACCTTCTGTTTAGATAAAACGATTTGAAAATTTTTATTCCCAATGTAATACTGTATCCTTGAAATAATATTTGAAAGAAATCTTCATAGTATTTATAGCCTTAAAGATTTTTTAAATACCTATAGGGACATGGAATATCATGGCGGAACCTTTCTATTTTTAATCTTATCGTTTTGGAGGTACTTTAATTTTATTAGAAACAGTGTTAATTCAACATAAATTACACCTTCTTGATGCTTGAGTGTCTCACTTTTCATTTTTCGATCACCTTTTATCATTTTTATGGAGCAAAATCTATGCTGAAGCGTAATTTACATTAAATTTTAATCAAGTACCTCCAAAACGATAAGAAGAAAGTGATCTGCGAAAACAACCCTCCTGAAGTACACGATAGAGGTTGTTTTTATAGATCACTTTTAATGTAAACAGAGCTGCCGCCATGATATGCCATGTCCCTAACTCCCTATACTTTGAAAAAAAAAACTGTCAAGTGCTTGATCGTGCAAGTAACGAAAAGTTGAACGAATTTTTAATTGAATTAAATTCAATAAATTGAAGAAATGATGTATCTAAATTCGGTACAAAAATTGTGTAACTAATTTCAGACATGTTTCTGTTTTGTTCACCATCATTGAACTTACTTAACGAATAAAATTTGTAAAATAACCTTGTAGAAAAAATCTCATTACGGGTTCGCATATTAAATGAAATTTTGCTCAATTTCGTTGAAATAACTGGATAGATAATTGACTGGTGGAAAAAAATGTCGATAAATGCCGTAATACTGTTTAACATATCACATTAATCGATAAAATAACTAAAAAAATTTTTGTTCGGAACTAAAAATTTTTCTCTGAATAACATATATTTCGCTTCAATACTATTCTTTTGGCCTGGAGAAGTGGCGCACTCTTATAAACCAAGCTTTGGTATGAATGTCTCTCCATTTCGATGCTCTGAGCAAAGATTTTGGATGTTCGAACATGTATGGTGTGAGCTGCTCTCTCTGTTGTGGATCCCAGCCGTCCCAAATCAGTTGTATCAAATTTCAAAATTGAAAAATGAAGTTTCCAAATGAAATTTTTTCAATTAGCTCGACTTTTCATCATTTTTATTGATTATTTGGTAATTTTTAAAAACCTGACGAACAGTCATAAAATTTGACTGCAATACTAGCAACAACATCAAAAAAAATCATCATGCCAATGCAAATAACTACGATAATGAAAATCTGCAGGTTTTGAATGTATTCAAGTAGACTGCTGGAAAATGTATTTTCTTTTTTTGGAAACCTCGTCGTGAAGAACATGTGTAGTCTATTACGAGTACTTTTGTTTTGTTCTTTAATTGACCAGCGTACAGGAAAAAGAACATATTGACAATCGATTCCAGCACATGAGTTTTCATCAAGAGTATAAACTTTACTCTCACACCACATCCCTTCTATTTGTAAAACTTTTGTCGTATGCTGGCCGAGCTACTAAACACGTTTTCGATTTGAAAACTTGATGTGTTCTGTTTCTATAGATAGGGGGTGGGAGGTGGCACATTACATACAAGTGTAGTTGTACCACCACTGTATTTCTTCATGTGACTACATTTACAATCGTAAGTTACATCGACCTGAGTTGCTATTGCTCTGCTAGCCCATCTTCTAGCCTGTGCCAACAGACCCGTTACCAATACGAATACGGTAGGGGCTGGATGAAATTCGACAAGGTGAAGGGAGCAGAGAGTAAGCGGGTATATAACTTATATATGTCATCTTGTTTGCCGAATACCTGGTAATAATTTAGCGTTGGTGTTCGTATACGTGTATACGTAGTACGTATGTACCATAGATTGTATTTGTAAATGGAAAAACGTTAAATATTCATGCACGTCCGTTTTAGTTCTTTATCAGTAAACTAGTAATTAAACATTAATAACGTAGTTTGACACGGCCAACCAAACGTACCATATTACCCGTATTCTAGTATCTATCAGATACGTTGGGATGGGCTGTTAGCAAAAATATGCAAATTGGTGGCGGAGAGACGTGTTTGCTGACGAATTCCGCATGGCGTTTTTGAACGATACGATATGACGAGCTTTTTACCTCGTGCGTATGGAATTGGTTCGGGGTAATTTTTGCTTTTGAGCTGGGTGGAAGTGAAGGAGGGTTGGTGATCGAGTATGGATACATTTAAAATACCTTATTATACCTGGTGGATACGGATGGACGAGTGGGTGATGGGAAAAAACAGATTGGATGGTTGAATGAAGAATGTTATGTGTATACGTACACTTCGACATCGACAGGGTGTTCAGAAATTACACAGCGTGATCGTATCCGGAAAGCTGGACGTTATTTTCATTCACTTTTGAAAAATCATCTGTAGAAGAGAGAATTTGTAAACATGGAGTATTCGTTGCATTTTTGGAAATTTTTGTTTTGGAAATTTGTTTTTTAGAAGCAAAAACTTTGAATTCTCAGTTGATAAAACTCTTTTTTCTCGAAATGAAGATGAACAATGGTGTAATCATAGCTTTAGGTTGCAAATATTCTCCTTGCAATTTCGGATATTGAAAATTTTTCATTTGAGGGATCGTTTTTAAGTAAAGCTTTGAAAGATGTTTCAAATTAAAAAAAAAAACATCCATCTACAAACACATCGAATTCTCAAGGGTTGGAAATAAGATCAGTGATAAGGTATCCGTATTGGGAGGGGCCAAAGAAGCCAAAATTTGAATTCAAAAATTGAATTTGAAAACATTTATCGAATTGGGAAGTTCTCAATATTTTAACAAATATTGCAAAATAACGAATTTTTCGAAATTTTGTTGAATTTTCGAACAAGAAATAATTGCTAGATTGCTACCCCTACTCCTCTCCCACTGCCTCTAGTGAAAATTGTCAACTTTTTCCCACCTATTTCGATTCTTTCAAGTGGTGAAAAATCGCTGAGGTAAACAGATAGTTCCCCGACTTTCCTCCCACCCCCCTGTATTATATTTGTTCTAAATAAGTCATAATTGGTATTTCGTAAAGCGAACAATAAAACAATTCACTTTTTATTGTTCGGTGCCCTTTCTTCATAATTTCAATTTGAATTTATATACTGTGGTTGTAGTTGGGAAGATGAGAATATCAGTCGAAATACAGGGATGACCCATTTATGAGGTCGATGGTTTTGAAAATGAAAAAAAAAAAACAAAAAACTGAACTGCAAAAGTCTCAAAAACTAAGCCTTTTAGAAAAAAACTAATAGTTCTAAGGAAAAAGAGAATTTTAAGTTGTACAATTTTCATCTCTTGCATTTTTTTCGTAGCACTCTTAGGTACTCTTAGTTTGCCCAGAAAATCCATGTTCATGGAAAATTGACAAAGTCGACAATTTCAAAATTGAAACAACTTTGACTGCAGAAATCTCGAGAACGAAGCCCTGTAGAAAAAAACTAACAGCTGTAGGAGAAAGAAAATTTCAAGCTCTACAATTTTCATCTTTTGAATTTTTTCGAAGCACCCTTAGTTTGTTCAGAAAATCCATGTTTATAGGAAATTTAGGTACAAAGTCAATGATGGCTTTAAATGAAGAAAAAAAAACAAATAAACATGGATTTTCTGGCCAAACTAAAGGAGGTATGATAAAAATACAAATGATGAAAATTGTGAAACTTTAAATTCTCTCCCTTCTAAAACTATTGTTTTTTCTTCTAGAGAGCTTAGTTTTCGAAACTTTTGCAGTGGAAAGTCGTTTCATTTTTCAAATTATTGACTTTGTAAATTTCCCAAAAAGATGGATTTTCTGGCAAAACTAGAAGTGCTGCGAAAAGAATGTAAAGGATGAAAATTGTAGACCTTGAAATTCTCTTTCTCCAAAGAGCTTTTATTTATTTTCAAAGGGGCTTAATTTTCGAGATTTTGCAATCGAATTTTTTTTTTTAATTTTCAAAACCATTGACTTGTAAATGGGCAAATGGGCTACTCTGCATATAACCGGACGATTTGAAAAATTTTCTGTTATGGTTGGAAATTGAAACGAAGGTTGTAATTTTCCAACGGTTTTCCAATTCAGATCAAAAATTTCCTATAGTTCATTTGGTAATTTTCCAGCTCACTCAGTAACAATTGAGCTTGAATTACGATATTTCCAACTCGAAACTCAATTTTCCAACTAAACTACAAATTTTTTAACTTGGGGACAGCTTTCTCCTAATGGCTCCTCGCTTACTACGATTATGGGTTGAAAAATATCTCAAATTTGAAAACCAATGGCGTAGATTGAGTCAAGATTTCAAACACTTCATTTTTAGCGTAGTTTGAGGTGTATTTTGTGTGGGGGTAGGTGAAAAAAATCAATAACCTCGTTTTTTTCAAAAATGATCGTACTTTAGGAACCTAAAATTCTTTTTTTAGGAGTCGTAAGGAGCTAAAATTTTAAATGAGTGAGTTTCAAACCAAAAAATTTTATTTATATGTGATGGCTTACCCAAGGATTTGTACTATCGATTTTCATTGCCATCGAAAAATCTCTAATTTCGACCCAAATTTTGTTTTTAGGCTCTTGATTTTCTAATTAATTGTATTTCTTTTGAGTAAAATTGTCCTTCAAATTGCTACTCTAGATACCTACTACTGGTATTTTGGAAAACGCAATGTGGTGTGCTCTAATTCTGATTGGCTGCTCGAAGTTGCGATGCGATGTCCAAGCTCGATACGACGATCCCATGCGTGCCATTGCGTACACGTGGAAATCGTCTCGGGAGTAATAACACTAACACGTTTAATGACTATTCCATCTCGTTATGTAGGTATTACGGTTTCTATTTGCACATTTGCGAATATCCTTCGCGTCAGGGAACGATAAGAGAACCTGGTCCGTCGGGAGAGCAAGGCACAAGGCGAAAGGGCTCGATAAAAGGTACAATAATTCGGTAAAATTATAATTATACGATAATATTATTATTGAGCTCGCCATAATCGTAGGTACTCGAAGATAAGTCGCCACCAACGAGTTGACGGCGGGTCAGATATGAAAATGGTAGAGAGCAGGGGCTCGTATAAGTCGACATTGGCGCGCACGTGCGAATTTATTTTAATAACGTACCGCGAAGGAGGCAAACAACCCCATCAAATTACCAAACTAAACGATAACATACAATTTGGCAATTGCATTGACGTGTTTATTAGTCGCGATTCGGTTGAATGGTCGTGCAAAAGCGGATACCTACAAGATCTGGGTATTTCTGAACCCATCGTAGTACATTTGGAAAAAGTAGTGAAGAGAATGAGACAGGAAAGGCCTACGCTGTATGTTTTTTCCCGCGTTTATTTTCTTCGTTGTGAAAAGTTCGATTACGTTGAATGGAAATTCAGCTCGATGAGTTTAAGTCGAGCCGGAGGAGTTTGTATGTGCAATGAAATTCTATTATACCTACTTACTTTATTTTACGTAGGTATCCTGAGATCCGGGCAAAGTGTGTGGAAAATTTGACGTAGGCTGTATGTTGACTCGTTGTATATGTATTTGCAAAAGATGCCAGCACGACGTCTTTTAATCGAACGAACAAACAAAATTTGATTAGAAAGTAACGCCCGGCGATTGTTTTTGAACGCTTTATCGATATATACGAGTGAGAAAAATTCGTGTTCGCGTGGTTGACGACGGCGTAAAATGAAAAAATAAGGTGCTTTTCGTAGGCATAGCCGGAAAAGAAATGCGACAAGAGTATGAGTTTTGGCAAAATTATTTCCAAACATTTCTACGCGTCAAAAATTGTACGGGTAGAAAAGGTAAGATCTGTGTAGGTATTGGAAAAAAGGAAGGGAAACGAAATCCAAATCCAAGTCATTATCACGAATCAAAAATAAAGACAATTTCTTTAAAATGTCGACATTGGAACTCGACGATATTGGGATTCACTCGTGCCCCCTTTTCTCCCTCTTTTTTTTCAAGAGGCCTTCGTTCGTTCGTCGGATTTTATTGACAGATGAAAAGTTTAAATTTTATTCGGTCGTGTTTGTCGTCTCTCCTTTGACGATGGTAAATTGTTTATAGGTATTTCTTTTCCTCATCGCCAATACACGCAGCAGCCGATTCGATTGTTGAAAGGTTGAATTGCGAATATTTCATTAAAAATGATGAAGGATTACGTTGCGACGTTGTATTTTTATTTGCGAAAGGATTTAGTTCTCGCTTTTGCTTCTTTGGTCGTCATCCGTATGTGTGCCTCCCTCTCTCTCTCTCTGTCTATATCTACGTATACGACGATGTGTAATATACAAATATATAAGAGATAGGTACCCACCTATGGAGTATTTCCGAGACGTGATTCTCTCATCATTTGCCATTTTTTTCCTCTTATGTCATCGGTATGGTAGAAGACACGAATCGGGTTTCTCTCTCGCTCTAATTCGCAGTCCTTTCGTGAATAAGTTATTTGCGTTTTTGATTGCCGATGCCGATGCCTGTGTCGTATCGGCATCACCTTTGAACTCTCGGATACGCAGCGAATTTAAAATTTATAATTGAGGAAAGCCACCAGGTTGGAGTGACGACGGTGTTTCGAGCTGCGTATCCTTGGTACGTTCCACGACACTCGTCCAAGTTTATTTGAAGGATTTCTGTGTTTCCAAACTCGTCGAAGGTTTTTTTCCCGCTTTCGGTGTGTGACGTGGGTTTTGTAAGGAAAGAGGTGAAGATCTCAGATGTCTATGTTTGTTTGACAAAACGTACGCTTGTGTTTGTTGAGTATTTAATTCGAGTCTCGAATTCGATACGAAAAAAGATGCTGTTTTTTTGGAGGATTTTCGAATTGATTGAAATGCAAAAAATGGTTTGAGCCTGAAATAGTCTCTATGCTAGATCAAATGTGGCCTACGGTGTGGATTATGCGGAGGTACTAGATTTTAGATGTGATGTGAGAATTTATGAGAGAACATTTCTATCATGATTCATCGAATTTTAGATAAGTCAATAACTTTCGTTAGAAAATTAGGTAATTTAAAAGAAGTTAACCCAGAAATTTTTTTGTTTCATTGTCAGATCCATCCCAGTTCAACTTTAGTGCTATATTTAAAAAAAAGTTTAAAAATTATTCAAGCATTGTAAAAATTGTTGAAATTTTGGGAAAACCCATTATAAGTATGGTAGAAATAGTCGAACAATTGGGAAAATTGTCAAAAATATCGTCAAAATTGTAAAACATTGTTAAGAAAATCATTCCAAAATTGTTCAAAATTTTATTACAATTATTAAAATGTTGTAAAAATAGTCGGAAAATTATGAAATTTGTCGAAGGTCTCGTTAAAATTGTTGAAACTTTCATAAAAGTTATTTAAAATATGAAAAAAATCAATGAAATTATTGAGATCTTGAACATGTTAAAATTGTCGAAATATTAACAAAATTCGTTGAAAATTTCGTAAAAACTGCTGAAATTGCTTAGTCGTTTCTATTTCCATACTACCCAATATAAAACATAGGATTTATTTTTGCTCTTTCTTTTATGTTAAATTGAAGTACACATTCCAATCTGACATCGAATATCTGACTTTATCAAGTTGTAAGTTCAAAGATCCGGACACAATGTTATCATGTCTAGTGAAATGTTCAAAAGTCAACTGACAGTTGATAAAATTTTTCAAAATCAAAAAAGTCAAATTTTCTAAAATTTTTCAAGTCCAAAAAATCGTTTGAAACATGAAAAATTTTTCAAATCTAGATAGTTTGAAATAGCCTGACGAAATGTCTGAAAGTGAGAGTGATTTCTACAATTTTTCAGGCCAAAGTGTAAAGTGTTTGTCTGGTCCAAAAAAGTCTGACGTAATGTTTTAAAGTCAGCGCGATCTCTAAAATTTTCCAAGTCTTAGAAGGCTGCCTAGCAAAATGTCTGAAATTTACCTTGATTTTTAAAATTTTTCAAGTCCAAAAAGTCGGTGGAAATCTGAAAATTTTTCCGGTACAAAAAATCTGACAAAACGTCTAAAAGTCACGTCTCGAATTCTCGAGACGGAAGTCCGTGTCTTTTTTTACAGGTTTGGTCATCGCTAAAGCATCCTGAAATGGTCAAAATAATTATTCAACTTGTGAAAAACGTTGTTGAAATTTTTATAAAAATTATTTTATTATTTATTATTTATTTAGTCACGTCGTGTACAGCCATTTGGCTAGAGACGTGGGAACTGTGAAGTACTATAAAATTTGTGATCGTTGAAATTTTTTCCACAACTTTTTTTTAATTTTTAAAAATGCTTACAACATTTTCTTACGATTTTAATAATTTTTCCACATTTTTACAATGTTTTTCACTTCTTTTTGAAAAATTAAATTGAAACGTCAACATTTTTTTGCCATCTGATTCATTTAGCAGTATTTTTCAACGATTTCTTATAAACATTTTAATGTTTTTTTTCGAAGTTATCGACAATTTTAATCAGTTTTCGATCATTTTTATGTGATTTTCAACAATTTTAATGAATTTTTGATCATTTTTATCATACTCTTATTTTCAATCTCTTTCACAATATTTGAGGGATTTTTATGATACAATTTTATTCCTTTTTTTTATTTTTAGATAATTTTGGCTAGAGTCCAGTTTCAAATAGAAAAATAATTCTTCCCTTCAGATCTTTCGATCATTAGGGTTATTATTTCGATGTCTCTTCATGTAGGATTTTACGAGTATTACTGACATACCAGATCGAATTTGTTATGTCTCAGCACTTTATTTTAGAACCGTTGGATAACTTCCACATTGGATCGACCTGCCATACCTCAAAGCTGGATACCACATACCCATGGATCTTAACATAGCTTTATAAGGAAGAATCTTGTTTTCCAGTGTTAGCGGAGGGGGGGGGGGGTTGAAGAACAAATACAATTTTTAAAAACTGAAATCCAGCTATTTTTGCTTTGTTGAATTATGAATTTTCGACGCGAGTGATTTATCGGGAAATTCTTATTGTAATCAATTTTTTTCATTCGATTTTAAAGAGACTGACCGATCCGAAAATCATCTTTTTGCTAAATGTAAACTATTCGTCTACACTACTTGTAACATTTTAGGTAGTTTCGATTCATACAAATAGATTTGTTTTTTTCCTCCCTTATATTAATATTTACTTTTTTGTAACATGTGACTTTTGATTGCACTCGAATCATGTATTTTTTCTCTAGGCTCAATTTCGTGGTAAAAATAGCTCGATACAACGCAAAATTTTTATTCCATGCTAAATTTAATAACTCAGTCAAACTTCGCAGCTCCTTATAAGGGTTGAAAACGTAGCAAGGCAAACTTCTCGGTATATGTGTGTATACGTTTGAATTCCACCGTTCGACATTTTCTTACCTTGTACGCTATTCGCAGAGTGTTTACTCGCTTTTTCCTCTTCTCGTGCCTCTCTTTCTCACTCTATCTCGCTCAGTTTCTCATTCGATGCTTCTTATACGTAGAATAGTATACCGAGGCACCTTACCTAATCTACTTTATTTAAATAACTCACTAAAGATTCCATATAACTGGTAACTTTTGCGCAACGTACTTTCCACGTTTTTATTTCCCATAAGATTTGTAAGAGAGAGACTGATTTTTACGAGCCAAAAAATACACACGGTAGCACGGCAAGGTACACATACCGGTACGCGCATCGGATCAATGGACGGGCGGCAGGACGCGGACGTATACTAAACTTACACGTTAGAGCTCGATTTGAAATATTTTTCAAATTAGAATTGACGTTCGCGTTTTCGTTTGTATACGTTTTGTTTGCGCGAGAGAAAAAAAAATTCACCTATGCAAAGCGAATACGAGTACGTACGTAATAGAGAAAGAGAAAAATGTGCCATGAAACACGAAATACTACTTAAATTAACTTGCTCGCGATGAAAAAAAATACAGCGAAAAAATCTCCTCGTGGGACACAATACAGTATACGCTGATAAGTACGCTGATGATTTTTTAACGCCGAATATATGTTGAAATTACCATGGTAAAGTTATCAGGTAATTGTAGTTCGTACGTCATTGATGCTGGTGCTGGTGTCTGTGCTTGTAATACAAGTCAATTTTGCGAGTAGTATTTTTGTCGCAAAAGTGGCTTATACAGGGTGTTCGAGGAGTAGCGTAGCGCCGTCAAACTGGTGATACTACTGTTCAAACTATACAAGTGTATGCATTTAGGCTGACTTCGTGATTTGGAAGGACAATGTTATGCATTGATAATGTGTTTTCGTAAGCACGTTCCAATTTTTCTAAAAATATAGATAGATAAAATTTGCACAAAATTTTTTGTAGAACCATTTTTATGTTCTATAAAGTGAGTTATATTCATTTTTTGTCTGACTTTATAATTGAATGAACTACGTGATTCGAAAAGTTGTGCAGCTTATAACTTCCTCAATTTACGAGATAGACAAAATTTGTGTAGAACTTTTTTGATAGAACTTTTTATATTCTATAAAATTGATTACGTGCATATTTTTTCTAACTCAAAAATTGAAGAAGCTACAACTATTCGAAAAATGAAAAATGGCATATTTCGAACAAATCTTTGAACGATGGATTCTTAAATTTAATTTTGATTAATGGTAGAACTGAAAAAAAAACATTGAGAATACTATTCAAAAATTATCAGGAGAGATGTATAGGGGTATATTCACCCCCTCCCTCTTGTTCGAAACATTCGGATTTGTCGGCAAAATTTGGATTCAGAAAAAAAATGAAAATCAGTGTGATAGCTTCAACAGCAAAAGCAGGCTGAAACAGTTTCCCTAATTCTTTAAAATGTAAGAAAAATCATTAAAAAGTCATTGAATTTAAGTAGATTTTTTTTTGATCGCTCTACTTCTCAGAATATCGTTAAAATGGCCTTAAAATGTCAGAAAACTCATGAAAAATCATGTACTGGCCTAAAGTCGATGGAATGGAACATCATTAGAATTGTTTGCAATATTGAAAAAATGGTTCACTAAATTATGAAAATCTCTGAAAATGAGAAAAAAATTGTTTCGTTTGAAGTTTGAACTAATATCGTTGAAAGAGACACAAGAATTGACAAAAATTCCATAAATAAAATTGTGACTCATCGCGAAAATTGAAGACTTCTTATTAATAAAAATTAGCATGAAATGTTAGAAAAAAATGATAAAATTTTAGGTTTTGAACGGTTTTTTCTGCGAAAATGTTTGCTCCCGCTGTCCCCCCGCTTTTCTCAGATGTTTTGAAAAAAAGCATGTGTAAATCGACAAATTAAAAATATGCTACTTACAAAAGTTGAAAGAATGTATTTAATAGCTAGTTGATTTGTAAAACTGGGTGTTAAGCTATTTAAAGCTTTCTTACAATCTTACGCTATTTTAGCTGATTTTCGAGAATCGAAAAATCAAAATTGACCTGACGGTATACCAAAAGTTTTGTCCAGACGATAAATCTTGTAATAATTGACCAAATAAAATTAAATTTTCATGAAAAATCAAGTACTGCTGGAAACCGTATCCTATTCAATTCGAGAAAAATTGGTGAACCGGTTAACGAGTTATTCGCGATTAAAATTTTTAAATACCTCTAGCGCTTTGAATATTGCAGTTACGTGAAAATCGTAAATAACCTTTTTAATAGTATTTGAAAGACGCATAAAAAAGGTCATATACAATTTTTATTTTTCTGAACCGGTTCTCAAGATATTCGCGACGATACATTTTGTTTTTTACCAAAGTTTAAATTTCGCTTTAAATTCTCATCTGAAGTGAATTTTTTTGATTGTTGAAGGCTTATTTTGAAATTTACTGTGAGAAAATCAGCTTTCCTAACGCATTCGCTGCGTTGAAGTTTTTTTCAACATATTTTTCTGTCATAAGGGATTTATTGAGAGGTTCGAAACTTGTAAAATAGAAAATTAAAAAAATTTTATAGTTTCAAATGTTTTTTTTTTTCTTATTGTTCGTCTTCTCTATTCACGTGGAAATGAACTATGTCCTTAGTAAATATATCAGGGATCAAAATGACGACCCACTACTCTTGGAATATACTAAATTTTCGAATAGTATTTTTGTCTTGAATTCACGATTTCGCACTTACAAAGTAATCGGGTCATATCTCGAAAAAAACAAATTTTTAGAAAATGGCAATTTTTGAAAATTCTATTTCAAACTTTTTTTTTTATTCAACGAATGTGTCCAACTTGTCGTGCTATTTTCTCTGCTCTTTGCTCGGTTTTAAATTTACCCCTAAAAATTCGCTTTCTTTCATGTGCTATGCTCGCTCGGCGCTTTTGAGACTCGTGTCGCTAGCGAATTGCGCCTGGCGCAGCAGCTGCGTGCGAAATACGTACGTACGTTCGCGAGAGCACCGCGACGATGGCGGAATTAGTAATATACCCTTTCGTTTGGGAGTCTTCGAAGCCGATATTAATTTACTGGTAAATTTATTATTATTTCAACCCGTTGTCGTTTTAATTTTCTGTGCTCTTTGGGTCTCTCCGGCCCCTCCCTCACTACTTCGTTCTACGCCAAGTATTAATAGCACGCGTACCGTACCGTGCCCCATCGCTTTGTTTTCGTTGGCGGAGCAATATTTTCAAATCGTAATATCCTCGTAATTTACTCCAGTCGTATGGAAAAATTCATATTTGCCACTGATTAAAATGTGTAACCAGTTGGAGTTAATTCGTTTCGTAGCAGAGTCGCGAAACGGTAGTTTTGTTGAGCTATTTGTCGTCGACAACGACGCCTATAAATTTCACTGTGTGTATGCTACGAGTATATGCTGGTACAACTTGCGATTGCCAGTCGCACTGTGCTACAGCGAAGGGAAAACATACGTACGTAATTAAGTACGTCGGGGTTGGGTGTATTCCTTCGTGTTTGTCAAGGTTCATTGTATGTGAGATATCGAGTTACATCTTTATACCAGTTTATAGACTATGTATCGTATTAAGTATACTTACATCGTAGATGTTGATTATATTACATAGTCGATAATCATATTTATCAGAACTCAGTCAAGCGATATAAAAGTGTCATTTATATGGGATTTATCTATAAAGGTACTTAATTTATAAAAAAACACGTTCTTTGTGCTCTATCGATGCAATAGGTGAATGGTGTTTCATATGATAATTTTGGAATTTTGAATTAAAGTGAGGATTTTGGCATATTTGGAATTGAGTAATTTTTAAAAACAGATGCAAAACATGTATTAATCCATTTATTCTTCATTTCATCCCCCCATGTATTTCTAATATTCGTAGGTATCTACTTATTCGTGCTTATTACACTTTTTTTCAAATGTCATTTACAATTATCTCTCTCGCATGATTCATGAAATGGGCTGCGAATTGCATACCTATTTAACGAAAACTGCTAAAAATTTCACACAATTTACCTAACAATAGGTCTATAAATGAACCATTACAAATAAATACTCGAACGTTCGAAAATTGTCACACTCCTAATTAAAAATTTAACACGAATCAAAAATACTTATTTACTCATTTACGAGAAAGTATAGGAAGATAACAAATCATTTTGATATCCCTACGAATGACGATCTTAAACTTGTTTCAAGAAATGATTTCATAGCTGGAATAAAAGAAGTGATTTGTCTTATGTTAGTCTCAAAACGGTCTCAACACCACCAATCGGATATAACTCCTATAGAAAAATCTGCTAAGACTACTAATGATGTATATATTTTTCACGTATGCCCCATACTGTTGATGGTTTCCCAACTATTTTCCTAATCGTTTCATCGAACATTAGTCTACACCTAATCTGAAAGCTGACGGAAGGAAAACAGACGAGCAACACGTTCTACGTATAATAATTTCTTAATAGAAATACCAAAGGTTCTTCTTCTGTTATTCCGATTTTAGAGGTATATTGCGAATTATACTTTGAAATACGATGGAATATAAGAAAATAAAAATGAAAATGAAAGACTATTCGGTGACAGATTTTTTCCTTCTTACGTTGCAGACAAGCGACGAGGCGGTAAAATAATAAATCCGCGAATAAACCTGCCATAGTTTCGGTGATTGGAAGTTAAGAGCGGTGTGGGCTGCGTTTGGTCGTATTTAAATAGACGGTTATGCTTTGAAATTAATTTCCTTTTAAACTGTCAACACGAACGTTCTTCAGACGTCGTAGACGGTGCAAGCAAAATGAAGAAGAGGCATGGCGCGGGGCACCGGACGTACCTCCTTTCGTCTGCATTTTGCTGGCGAAAAAGACGAGTAACATCTTAAACCGCGAGCATCAGGCAACGATGAAAGTTTAAATTAAACGTAGAAAAACCAAAAGCCTGGAATTCATTTGGCGCGAAGGATGGGAGAGGCACGAGGGGTGAAAAGTATCAACGTCTTGGAAAGATCCGGTATTAAAACGAAGGCTTTGCGTTTTACGAAATTAGTCGCGCACATTTTCCAATTCGAATTCGAATTCGCCGAAACCGATACCGCATAAAATCTCGGCTCTGCCGGTTCCGCCACATTGTTTATGTATAAAAGCGAACACAGAGAATTATGTATATGAATTCAAATGTACCGTAAAGCTCCTCCGCCTGCGAATTGTGCGGCTGCAGGGGTAGCGCCGGCGATGTACCCTGAAGGGTTATTCGAGTAATCCTTTTGATGTGAAAATTCTAGCGAGCTTTTTGTTACATTATGTTGCTTCGTTGTACCGAAATTAGCTACGTGTAGTCTTTTTTGGCAAGCATTTCTCGCTGATGCTGATTTCAAATCATGAAGCATTTCTCACGTTGGTGCGTTGGTTGGGTTAACGTGACAGCGTGAGCTTCGAAGAGGGTGTTTGGATTAAAAGTACTTACTTACATTCTGCCGAATAGAAAAATATCATGTTTGTCAGTGAAATGTCCATTTACGAAATTACAAAGAAAAAAGTCGTTTACTCGTATTCGATTATTTTCTTATTCTATAATTTTTCTCTCATTTGGCATGTTAAATTTTTTATGACTTGAAGATTCCTTGGAACAGGGCAATTACAGTGGCAATTTTAACCTTTTTTTTGTCATTTTTAATCTATCATTATGAGTAATTTAAAAAGTCCCCGCTATTTCCATACTACCGATGAAACTATAAAACATTGGATATGCTTTTTCTCATTGAATTTCTTAAGTCCATAAACTCGTGATAAGTATTGAAATTTTCTTGAATTTTTCCAAATCGGAAAAGTCATTTGAATTCTGAAAAAATTTTCAGGTTCAAAAAAGTCTGACAAAATACATATCTAAAAATCAGGTAAGTGAATTTCGTAATAGAATTTTTTTGAAAAATTTTCAAAATCCAATTTCAAGTACAAAAAGTCAGTAGAAATTTGAAAATTTTTACTAATTCAAAAAAGTCTGACAAAATGTCTAAAAGTCAGCGTTAGATGAAAAGCTGTTTGACAAAATGTCTGATTTGAACTTTTTTGAAATTTTCCAAGTCCAAAAATTCATTTGAGATTTTAAAAAATGTTCAAATCCGAAAAAGTCTGACAAAATGTCAGAAAGTCAGCGTAATATTTGAAATATTCCAAACCCTGATTTCTAAAATTTTCCAAGTTCAAAAAGTCAAAATTGTTTCGTCAGACAAAATGTCTAAAAGTTAGCATTATCTCTGAAATTTTCTAAATCCAAAAAGTCAATGGAAACCTGAAAATTTTTTCAAGTTCAAAAAAGTCTGACAAAATGTGCATAGATAAATCATTGTGGGGGAATTGTGATCCTATGCTAAAAAGGAAACTTAAACACATTTTCTAGCTGATTTTTCGAAAAAAATTCAATCCGAATTATCGATTTTTTCACGAAGTCGATTTTTTGTGAATAATTTTAGCTAGGGATGCTCCCTCCTCCCCAAGTTTCTTAAATGAACATTTATTTTTTTCATCATTGGTTACTTACTGTTACTATTTCGTCCAAAAGTTGTTACTTTTTTCGTGAATTTCAATTTAAAAAAAAAACAATACAATATTAAAAATAAATTCCAAGTAAATTTTGAAAAAATTTCGTGATTTTTTTTCGTATTAATGTAAGGCATCCCATCTAGTCCTATTGAATAATATTGAAAACTTAAAGCAGGAGTAGAGGTTTAAAATTTTTGAGATTTCCATTAAAATCATTTGGGTAAAATATTGTGAAAACGATCAAGAAATTTTGAAAACCATTGAGAATTCGGTTACAATTGCTTAAATTTTCGTAAAAATCAGCTGAAATTTCGTTAAAAAGATCAAAAAAATCGTAAACATAAAAATTGTTGGAAAATGTTGTAAAAGTGCTTGAATAATATCATAAAAAACGTTGCAGTACTTATTCACAAAGAGCATAGCCTGGTAAGGAAGGGTGAATCGACCGTTGGCTGAAATTTTTGAACTTCCTAGTGGAAGTTGGTCCTTATGGTTTAAATTTTGCCCCCTCTACTTCTTCCATCGACCCTTCATATCGCCCTAAATATGCCCGAAATGCCAATTCTCGCCCAAATTTTTTCAAACTGGCAGGGATGATTGATCATACCCAAGAGACATCTGTGGAAAAATTTTCAATTTAAAAAAAAAAATTTCTTCGTACTGAAATCAGAGTTTTTGGACTTTGAAGTGTAATATCTGCATGTTGTTTTGGACCTGCAAAAAAATTTTGATGGAAAAAAATGATTTTTTTTCACTGTTTTCTGCCCTTTAAAGATTCATTTTCAAGCGAATTTTTTTTTCGCAATGTATTATGAAGGGTATACCTATACCTAAAAACACCATTAACTTGAATTTGAACCAAATTCGTTCATTCTTCCATGTTTTCCACCTGTCAGATGACATAGGGGCCTAAAATTCATATCTGAACAATTGGATATGTTTCAACTCGATATTTGTCATAAATTGCAATTCCAGAAAATTCGAAAATTTTTCATTTTATTTTATGCACACTCCAAAAATATTTACCTACTCTAATTTGTGAGAATTGGTAAAAAAATTGTTAAATCCTTGATTTTGCTAAAGTTACAGTACATGGCAAATATCGAGTTGTAAGATGCTCAGACATGAATTTTAGGTCCTCAGGTCCCTTGGGATGGGGTCGTGGTTTACTAAAATGACATCAAATTGAAAAAAAATGAAAAAATTGAAAAAATGAACAAATTTGGTCCAAATTGAGGTTGATGGTAAGTTTGAGTGTCATTTATGATATATTGCAAGAAAAATTTTTTTATACCGATTATTACCACTTTGAGGGTGAAAAATAGCTGATCTTCGGTACTCGAAAATCAGCTAAAATGGTAGGAAGATGTTTTAGCATAAGTTTTTTTTTTGCATTTTTTGAAGGTCTTCTACCATATTAAAAAAATCGTTTTAAAAATCAAATTCAACAACTGAAAAAACAGATTCAACCAAATTGTTGCAGCTTTGCCAAATCCACTTGATGAAAAATTATGATATTGCTCGAACTCGATACACAAGAAGAGCTGTTTTCTTATGTAATGATTAAATTAACAGATGATAAGAATATGTTGAAAATCGATTAAAAATTTTTCTCAGTCTCAAAGTGTTGTTCACTCACATCCTCCATGATCACCGTTTCATTTATCGATCTGGTTGGGTCAAAAATCTCAGTAAACTTTCAATCGGAATCACTTTACCCAAAAATTGGTATTCGATTTCACTTTAAATTATTATTTTGGTGCAATTAATGACAATGCCTCGAGTAGATTCTCGAGCAACAACATCGTCGACATGTACTAACTCGACTTATTATGTAGGCAGTTATTTACACACGTAGGTGCATCGTTATGTAAAAAAAATGTTTAATAATTAATTTATTCATAAGAATAATTTTTCCATCACGTCCGTTGTCGACGTCTTGTCTCGTTGTACGAGTTACAACGTCACAAAAATAATTCGCAACATCAATCCGGCGAAATTTGATGCACCCCCTATCTTTTTCTCCAACGCTACCGGTCACGAATCGCTTAATTTAAAAAGTTTTATACAGATTAACTACTATTTAAACATTTTCGTTGTTTTTTTCTTTGCTTCGGCTTCGTCATCGCTTCTTCGTGTAACACAATTGGTGGACAGCGGCGATGAGGAGAATCCGCGCCCGGGTAAATACTCGTAGTAGAAAAAAGGGCATAAGAAAGAAAAAAAAAGTTGAGAAAATAATTTTCTAATCAGTAAAAATGGCTATAGCGTTAATCCGTTTTAATGGCGTGTGCGCGGGTAGGCGCGTGCGCGCCGACGAAACACGCCACCAAAGAGAAAGTTTCTCTTTTTAATAGCTCTTTTAATTAATTGAAAGTTTCGTTGTCCTTTTGTCAAAGCTCGAGCCTGTGTTTGAGTTGATACGCCGAAAATCAGCCTTTATAATTTTCTCTCGTAAAGTGTAAAGTGTATCTACAGAAGAGAGGAGAAGAAAACTAGCAGATATATTTTTAATAAGAATTTCATAGGGTATGGCGTGCTATCGAACCCTCCTCTCTATCGTCTTGGCTGTTTAGTTGTGTTGAAGAAAAAGCTACCTTATATAGTCGAACGAGAGCCGGATTTCTGGACGAACGAATAGTTGGAAGAGTTTGCACGCGTACTGAATATCTTTAATAATACTACGAGTTATATTTACTACAAGAGGAAGAAAGGAGTGGCACAAGTATATTGAAAAAGCAATAATGAACAAGCAGTTTTACCTTTCATTTAATCCCATTGTTATAAGATTTCACGTATTGCGATGGTGGTTTTTTTTCTCCTAAGGTTTGCCTTTAAGAAGGGTATTTTTTTTTTCATCTGTATTTGAAATCCAGTTTAATTTTAATCTCTTAATGCCATTAGAAATCGTTTTGCCATTCCATAATTTATATTTGATTACCGTCGTTTAACGTTAATAGGTATCTTTTAATCATACTTAAATTTTACGACGGCTATTTGCCATTGCCATTGCCATTGCCAGTGCGCGACGTTCTCAGTGCGACAGAATTTTACGCCTTGAAGTGATTATTTAAATATTGACATTCTTTTTTCTTATTCTTTTTGCTCATTGTGTTGTTTGTTTATGACAGGACCGGCGATCGAAGTGAAAGCTGTTTTGAATGGTACTGCGTCCTTACCGTGTAATATAAAGCCGCCTTCGCCCAATGATTCGGTTATTTTGGTCGTTTGGTACAGGAACGAACTGAAACCTATTTACAGGTTAGTTTAGTTTATGTTTGGTATTTTTTAGATCAGTTATATAAGTAGGTATCACTTCGTGTCGATTTGGCTTCAATTTCATTTTGGACGTTTCAATTTTGCTCAAAATTATGCCTTTTCGTAGCCTTCAAACACCACCTTTTTTGATTTTGCCAAATTATTTCAAGATTTAAGGACTAATAAGACGGTTTGGAAGGATCCAATCAGTGGCGGCTCGTGAGTGTAATCGCTGTAATCGCCGATTACAGTGGAAAAACGAAGCAAAAAAAGCTTTAAATTACCAATTTTAATTT
>FIZU01030617.1:0-10925 GCA_900064475.1 Pseudococcus longispinus
TTAAGAGGTCTGGAGTCCTCACTCTCTTACCGACTGAAATGTCAAAAAAATAATAAAATTCTTGTTTTTGAATGGTTTTTCTGAAAAAAATTTCGCCCTCGCTCTGCGCGGGCTCAATAAGTTTCCTTATTTTAATAAAATTATGGGAGGAGGGTATTACAATTTTTTTTGTAAAAAATAGGAATGATTGAAGGGGGTGGGTGGGTGGGTGATGTGAAGAAATTTGCTTTGCTTCACTTATTTTCCTACCCCTGTACGCCACTGCTTTTGGTCGATACAAATTATATGTGGCAAAAACGCGGGCGAATTTTTTTATATATTATTTATACACTTTCGAAATTTTTAAACCAAATGTTCGTCGTCATTAAATTGCATTTTTGGATTTTGAGTGGGATTTTCATGTCTAAAAAACTTGGAAACATTGATTTTTAAAATTTTGCAAAAAAGTCCACTCTTCGAGAGTCTGATGAATCTGACAAAAAATTCAATTTCGAATTCTCTCAACTCCAGGGAGTTGAAATTTATGATATCCATCTCCTGTCCAAATTTTAGATACCACTGTTTCTGCAAAAAATTTATTTGAAAAGGAATTCTTGAGGTCTTAAATATGTACAAAAATGCAAAAAAAAGAAAAATACGACCAATCTTACAATTTTTGGAACACATTGGTTTGGAATGACCCTCGAGTCTTTGGTTTTAAAAATTAATAGTGTTGCCAGATTAGACGATTTATCATGTTTTGAACAATTTAAAAAGCTCATTTACCATTTTTCCCTCTTTAGTAATAAAAATTGAAGTATTGTCTGGTTTAATGAACTGGAATTCATCAGTTATAGGGTATTTTTGAAAGGAAAAAAGTGAATGAAATCAAAAGTCAAATACTGTACCGGATGCCCGATCAATTTGAACCCCCTTTCACGTTTTTCAATTCCATTTTTTCATGTGAAAAGCAAGATTGTTCAAATACATTCATTTTTTTTCATATTTGATAAACGACGAAACAATAACATATGAACATCTCTTTTTTTCACATGAAAAATGCATTGGAATTTGAAAACTGCGGTTATTCTGACTCTCAGCGTATTGATGACACACTGGAGTTAAGAAGGGGGTTCAAAATTCAAAATTTTTCAACGTTGCATTTGGTATTAAAATGTATATTCTGTGAACTCCTAAGTCTATTTTTAATGTTATTTTTAAAAGAAATCAAAAGGGAATGGCTCTATTAAAATGCTAATTTTTTGACCTCTTGTGAATCATTTCTCGGGTAATTTCGACCATAATTTTGAGTTGAATTCGAACTTCGCCACCTCCCTTTACTTTTGATAGCATTCGATGACATCAAAAATCGACTTGGGGTCGAAAAACATTGATTTTTGTACCCCAGCTCGATAAAATCTAAATATTTTGATTTTTTAGTCCTGCACCTCCCTTCATCTTGTCAACACCCTTTCAGTGTATCAGCCTGAAATTAACGTCGAAATCAAAAATGGATTCCAGAGGTAAAAAAATGCACTTCAATATTCAATTCAAAATTTGAAACTAGCCACATCTTCTCTGGATCTCTTTTGAATGTTGTTTTGGCGAAGAAAAAGTAGAGCACCCACCCCCTCTTCTTCCCAGAAAAATACTTTTTCGAAATACGACTTTACTACTTTGAATGTGTGACATGTGGATAGTTCATTTTGAATTGGAGATGCGCCATAAAAAATTTTAGACCCTTGGCTCAAAAAGGGACGAAGCTGAAGGTGCTTAAAGTGAGGTCACTAACATGGTTTTTTGCCAATTTTGGTTAGTGCCACCAGCCAGGCATCTCAGTCACCCCCTGAAAAAGTGCGATTTGAGGCCATTGACCTCGAAATTGGGTACCACTTATTGTCCTCTACCAGGGGGTTGAAAAGTTGCCGATCGCTGAAAAATCTCGATTTTTAAGTTACCAAAAAATTAAATACCCTCCGCTTGGGACCAAAACTGGACCTAAAGAGCCCCTTTTAATGCAGAAAAATTATTCCGATTAAAAAAAATTGAAAATTTTTCATTGCAGTCTTGCCAACTTTCGATTTTTGCAAAAATAGATTTCTATACCATGAAAAATTGAGAAAGTGTTGATTTCTTATGAAAATCGAAAGTTGGCAAGACTTTACTTGATGAAAAAATCTCAATTTTTTTTAATCAAAGTACTTTTTTGCCTCTGAAGGAGCACCTTAGGTCCAGTTTTGATCCCAAGCGGAAGGTATTTTAGTTTTTTGTAACTTGAAAATCTCGATTTTTTTAGTAATCTGCAAGGTTTCAACCCTCTAGTAGAGGGCAATAAGTGGTATCCAATTTTGAGGTCAATAATATAAGGAGGTGTAAAACTCAAATTGCACTTTTTCAGGGGGTGGCCGAGGTACCAGCATTACCCAAAATTGACAAAAAATCACGTTTTTTTCTTAAGTGACCCCACTATGGTGCATCTCCAACTCTAAATTAACCTCCCCCTTGGATTTGGTACAATTTCAAGGTATCTATGTTTTTTTTTCATTCCATCCTAATGTTCTTACCTACCTATAAATATTTACCTACCTATTTATTTGATTTAAAATGTTCTATATTTTAGAGGGCGATGCTCTTTGACTAAATTTACTCTGTGCTGATTGAAATTTTTTACTAGATCTGAATCAGCTTATACCTACGATATAATTTTTGATTTTTATTTTAAAACTAGTTTCACGATAAAATTTCCACGATCCTCGTATCAAATTGGCCACGTTGCCATCTAAATGGAATAGCTGTGTAATAATTATCTTCTCTCACATTCAGATAAAATTACGTTCAGAGATATAGAACATCCTGCCACGCCATAATGAATCGAATTCAAAGTACATAAATGTAAATGGAATCGATATTTCAGCTTATTTTTATCGAATAGTCATTGTTTTAGTATATACATTAACCTATCTCAAATACCTACTTATTTTTATTTATTTATTTATTTATTTATTTATTTATTTATTTATTTTGAAATTTAAAACATAGACTAGGTACCACCTATGCTATCTTTTAATGTTGGAATAATAGGTAAATTGTTGACAATCGTTATTACGAGTAGAATCCTATATCACATCATAAAAAATTACTACAATTTGCTTATTATAAGTCCCAAGTCCAGTACAGACTACAGAGTACAAAAGACATGACGAACAGACATTCTGATCGAATAACGTAACCGACTCAATAGACAGAGAGAGAGAGAGAGAATTACACCGAAGTCTTTTGTTTTCTTCGATGTCGATGCATTCCTCTTTATAGCATATTAATTTGACGCGTAACATTCTGCATTGACGTTACATTAAGAAAATATTTACCAAGTCAGGACTTTTGAATGACGTGTAAAATTTCCATCGCATCTTATAGTTATCTACTTACATTTATACTGCTCGTATATCGATAAGATGTACGAAAGGGAGTCTTATCCACGTTTCAATGTAGTTTAGAATTTTTTTCCAACGATTTCTTTCTACATGTACGAGGATAGATAAAAGTTAATTTAGAATTCAATTTAAAATTTATAAGTTTGGGTTCAATGTTGCATCGGTTCATTGGACGAATTAATTATACAAAATCATGTCTCAATAGTCGAATGAAATAAAAAATAAAAGGAATCCTTCCAGTAGCTACTTACTCGAGTATTTGTATTAAAAATCTATAAAAATTTACCTACTTTTGAAAATTATAACTTGGAATATGTTGGAAAAAAGTTTATTCCATGACTCGAGTACCTATTATGTCGTGTGTAGTATTTTTTCAACCTAGAAGGATGTTTCGTAACGTAATAGATTCTTTTATACGAGTTAATGAATGCTAATGCGGCAATTTTAAATTATGTACCTAGGTGTATATCTATTTCTAGTAATTGGAGATGGAAGTTTTACACGCTCGATGATTATATCATAGCTCGGTTGTCGTTTACTTTGAGTTATTTACCTTTATAGTCAATTGTGTTAATTATTCTGCTATGGGTACGTAATTGTGAGATTTTTTTTCAATAAATGGCCATTTCTTGGCATAAACTAATAGGTAAGTATATGAATTAAAAGCGAAATTAATGCTACCCGTCTTCGTGTTACCGTTTATTTTTATTCAATAAAACGTTTGAAAAATATTTATGCGTTTAAATATTTCGTTTTTTTATTTATTAAAATAAAATATTTATTTCGTAAATTTATAAAAATATATTATTTATTTGAACTACGAGTATGATGCTTTTGGTGAGAAAAATTGCCTGATTAATTGTAAAAATACCTTTTTTAGAGATTGAAATTGAGCATCAGTGAGACATTAGCTCTCTTTTAATTGAATTGAAACTATTAATACTGTTGTTTTTTCAAATCTAGTACGTACGTAGCTACAAAACAAAATACGTAGGAATCACGTCTTTAAAAAAATTTAAAACGTAGTAACAGGGGTTGACATCAGTTTTTAATTCCTAAGTGTGTTCTAAAGCTAAAGTAGTATTTTATTTAAACTGAATAATGAATATTTCCTTGAAAGTCGGAATCGACAAAAAAAACGTGACACTAAACAAGGATATTTCAGCTACCTACCTATTTAAATTTTCAATAGAAATTGAATAAGAACACTGGGAAAAGTACGAATTGAAAAATTAAACGAAAGATAAGTACATTTTGAAGAACAGCTTTATATTATTCTTAAAAGAGGAAAAAAATTATAAAAATACACATTTTCAAGACCAGATCAGGTTGAATGAGGGTGTTTAAAAATTGATGTTTTCATCACATCTTTTTGCAATAGGTACCCAATTTATCATGGTTTTTATCAAAATACCTATATCGTCGTACCTTACGTTGCAATCATTTTTCGTGTTATTTTTATTTTCATAAAATACAAAAAAAAAAAAAGTGTGAAGCAGTTCCAAGATTTTTTGGATTTCAAAATGAAAAAAAAGTTGAAAAATTTTAATAAAGAAAATTACAATTGCTTTTCACAACTTTTCTCCACAACTGACATTAAAAACCTTTTCAATTCGACACCTCTAATTGGTAAAAATTACCTATGGTCTACCAACTCCCAAAATGAACTTTGCCAGCACAAAAATCCACCAAACCCTGGAAACTAAAATGAATAGAAGAAATAATTCCTTTTTAAATATTGATACTCCAATTTTTTTTCATAACTAATATGGAATTGTTCATAAAAAAACCTAATAACTCAAAGGAGAAATATAATTTCAAACTTTACAATTTTTATCCCTTCCATTTTTTTCGTAGCACCCATAGTTTAGCCAGAAAATCCATGTTTATGGGGAATTTACGAAGTCTGTGATTTTGAAAATGAAGACAAAACAAAGCAAAAAAAAAATAGCATCAACTTTGTAAACTTCCCATAAACATGAATTTTATAGCCAAACTAGGGGTTCTACGACAAAAAATTCAAGCGATGAAAACTGTAGAGCTTGAAGTTTGCTTTTTCTAAAGAATTGGTAGTTTTTTTGCTAGGGAGCTTAGTAGGGTGGCTCTTATTTTCATCTTTTGATTTTTGGCTCCCCCCTCCCCCTCCAGAAAAATTATTCCTTCTTAGGAGAAAATAATTTCCTATTTTTTTATTTTCTCCACAACTAAATTTTAAGTGGTGCTTTCAAGGCTTCCATTAAAAAAAAGAAAATTGAGGAAATGAAAATTTAATAAAATTAAAAAAAAATTGATTTTTCTCATTCCGGCCCCTACCAGTATTTCTTCTGATCAAAAATAACTACTAAAATGTTTGAATCCACCCCCTGCCGCCCTGTGTGATAAAAGTGAGAGTTGGAGGGGGTTCAAATTTCAGCCCACTTAAGAACCCGCCTATTTTCTTATTGGAGCGGATAAAAAAAAATTTGTGAGTCATTTGTAATGAAAAGCGAAAATATTGGAGGGAATGGAGGAAAAAAATCAGAAATGAAAAACAAGTTCATCACTTTAAATTTTTTTTTAAATTTGAGAGAGATTTGGCACCACTTATTTTGCATGTAGAGAACTGAAACTTTCTAGGATTTATTAGGAACAAGTTTTAGGGATGATAGCAAAACAATTCAGAAAATTTTTTCCACCAAGTAATGAGAACTACCCTAGGGCTTGGTTTTCAAGACTTCTAAAATCAAAGTTGTTTCATTTTTGCAATTAATAACTTCATCGACATAAACATCGATTTTTTGGCCGAACTAAGGGTTCTACGAAGAAAATGCAAGTGGTGAAAATTGTAGAGCTTGAAGTTCTCTTTTTCCTCGGATATATTAGTTTTTTCTAAGGGGCTTCGTTTTCCAGATTTTTGCAGTCGGCGATTTTTTTTCTTCATTTTCAAAACCATAGAATTTCTAACTGGGGTACATTTGTAGAAATAAGTAGATACAAGTACCTCTGGCTCTGTGATCGACCTGTTTGATGTCCAGAAGTACAAACTGAGATTACGGTGGAGCAGGAAAAGAAGAGGGTGCTTACAAACTTGGGTTTCAAAAATTTTTAATTAAAATAATAATTGAAAGGGATGTGGAAAGTCAAAGTCAAAATCTCGTAAAAGTATTGAAAATACATGAAAAATTGTTTTTGTAAACTACCTCTCCCTATACTCCATCCCGAAAAAAGGGTTTTAGACAGAGTTGAGATCACTTAAAATTTTGAAAAATTTTGAATTGTAAGTAAGGTATAATTATTAAAGTGCAGGTTTTTTGGCCCTCTAGAATCTATGACAGCAAAATACACGACCAACCTACATTTAAACCGAATTCGTTCATTTTTTCCAATTTTCTTTAAAAACACCCTAATGACGCCATTTTAGGAACTCACAGCTTCTTCAAGATAACCGGGGGGCCTAAAAATCATGTCTGGGCTTGTTAACTCTCATACACTGCAATTTCAGCAGAATCGAGCAACTTTGAGCAAAAAATAATCAAAGTTGCTCGATTTTGCTAAAATTGCGGTATATGAGAGATATCAACTTGAAACGAGCCCAGACCTGATTTTTAAGCCCCCAGGTCATCTGGAAGAGGTTGTGGGTTCCCAAAATGGCGTCATTCGGATATTTTTAAAGAAAATTGGAAAAAAAGGGGGAAATGAATCAATTTGGTCTAAATGCAGTTTGACGGTGTAGTTTGGTTTCATTAATGATATATTGCAAGAAAATAATTTTTCAACCCGAAATGATCCATTCGTAGAAGGAAAATGGACGAAAAAATCAGTTTTTTACATTTCTGAAGATGTCGCACCACGATATCAAGTTCCATAAAAATATGAGGTTGTACATATGAACAAAGTACGCAATGTATTTTTGTTTTCAAAATTGCACCTCTGAAAGGAGTTACCAAAATGGCTCTTAGAAAGCTTAAACTGTCCATTTGACCTTGAACCAGTGCTCAAAATTTTTTTCAAAAAATTCCAAAAATCACCCTTAATACTGTCTGCTATCCCTGCAAGTTTGAAAAAATTCGGTTGAAAACTGCGAAAAATAGAAATTTCTAACGAGAATCCCCATTCAACCCCCCAGAAGGGGTTAGGGTTGAGATATCGAGCTAAAAATTTTGTCGCGGGGGTTTATACCATAAGGACCAACTTCCACTGGATAATTTAAAATGCAGTGCTCAGGGCCAAATCACTTTAATAAACCCGACGACGTTTTTTTTTTACATTTTTTACAATTTTTTTTTATTTTTCCAAAAATGAGGGAGCCCACGCTGCCATAAGAATTGGGTTAGAGAAAAAAATAAAAAACAAGAAATTATTGTCTCCCTATAATTATGTAACCAATTGACAGGGGGAGGGGTGGAGATCCCGAAAAAATTCCGAAAATTGTCAAAATTAGGTCCATCCTAATGCTCATATTCGGTACTTACTAAGTTGTAGATATTTTTAAAAATTGATCTCATCCATTCGTTGAGTGGGTGTTGGGTGTAGCTATACATGTATTTGTGTAACGTTGCCTGAAAAACTATCCCAATCGAATAAAAAATTCCGTTAACGTAAAATGTCATATGCTCATGTGTGTCGGTTAGGTACTTAAATTATCGAACATGTATCATATTCAATGTCGGAGCCTAAAAACCAAATACCGTTACCTATATGTATTAATTAATATTAAAAAGAAATTCTCCTGGTCTCGAATCTCATTACACATACGTACGATTGTAAGCCAATGGCATAATTAATCCAATATACACTCGAGAATATGTAATACTAATCCGAAAAATCGTATCAATTCAACAATCTACTTCTACTTATTGGTACCGGCATATAAATATTCTGTTTACTTATGCACTATTTCAATCAACTTTTATCGATTGTTTGCCATAAACGTTTCATATAATAGGTAAAAAGCGACCGGTGTAATTATAAGGTAGCTGTATAGATTTAATTGACCAAGTGAGTTAAATTTAGACATCATTCGTTTGACCCAAAGAAAATTTTCATTTCGATAATATATCTAAACGTAGTCTACATTCGATGGTAGGTATTATTCAGCCTAAGGGAGTCGATATTATATTTATTTAGGTGGACGAGTTAATGAAAAACTCATCTCTTTTTTTCGTATTTGGAAATTATTTTCTATATGAGATGAAAAAGCTTCACTTTCTTGGAGTATAAATCAATTCAGATGAATTGAGTTTTCGTACGTTAACGAATCTCATAAAATATACTTAGAAATGGTAAGTGCGTTGTTTTTATTTGTAATTTAATTTTCTTGGGTAAAAATAATAAAAAATGTCCTATTTTTCGATAATTTAAATCAAACCGAGCTCATTCAAGGCAGAAGACATCTGCGTTGTAATGAAATTTCGAAACACAGGATGTATCGCGAATTGGCATAAATTATCGATAAACTTCCATAACCATATACGTACGTATTTCTATTTACCATAAAAAATTCGAATAACCGCCGATAACGGATTCAATATCATCGACGTAGAATAATTAAGGAAAAATTGATCTCTGAATTTCATTCAGATAAAAGCCACTTGTTTTAAAAACCACGCTGAAATACCAAATACGAGTAAAAAATTACCCGAAGAATTTTTTTTAATTGATTCGTATCGTGTGTTGGAGGGAAAATATTTCTTGAAAATGAAAAAAACTCCCAATTACAATTTTATTTACACATTCATTTGCATAAACGTAGCGTTTCCATTTGAGCTGCGAAACGTATGGTCGAGGTGTGAGTAACCGTGGTTGATTTGTTCACCATTTCAGTAAATGGTGCTACGACGGCCATGAAAAATAGAGGGTTATCGACCGACTGCAAAGGTTGATTTCTCAGACGGTTGTATTTCGAATGTTCGTATGTATAAATCGATCTCCTTTTTTTCACTTCAATGCTGCTTTAATTCTAATTGAAAACTAGTGGAAATATCACAGGAAAGATTTTTTTTTAAAAAGGAAATAACGTTCATGTATTCTTATACACATACTTCCTAAAACGATAACAATACAAGATTCGTAGAAAAAATACATAATGAAATAACATAACAATAATCACATATTAATCTGCTTCGTAGATAGGTAATCTTCGTATCGATTCAACCGATACAATATTGCCAGAGATTTTTAAAATCTAAACGTTGCTAGCCAAGATAAAAAGATCATGTTTCGGTGGTACGAGAATTCCGTCGTCATAGAGGACTCGACGAATCTTGCGAATTTAATATTGTTGGAAGGTCTTTGGACTGGGATGAGTATACATCTTTATCGCCTGCGATCGTCGCCACGATTTCTTCGTGACGTTTTCCCAGAAATACTTTACCGATGTAGTCGTTCAGGAAGATGTTTAGTTTACTCGGTTGACTAAAAAAATGAGAAAAAAATCGTTATTTTTCGAATACAGTGTAATAATTATTTAAAATATAGATAAACGTACTCTGAGTTAGCACCATTGACCAATCTTTCTGTTTCTTCGGAAAATCTCGACAATGGTACGAATAATTGAGTAATGTATGTTGGAGATGGTTTACATAATAATACCTTCTCTTTGCCTATTTCTTTTTCGTAAGCCTGATGAAAAATAAAATAATGAATTAATGAAATATTTAGAATAAGATTCGACGAGTCGTATGTTCAAAAATCCTTCCCAAGATTAAGATGGTGGGATTGGCTTCCAATATCAATTCTCAAAATTTTTCTCCTATCGACAGTGTTCAAAAAATTACAAACTTTATTCCCCCCTCCGCAATGATTCAATTTTTCCTTTCATTATTTTTTTTTATACAAAAAAATTGTTATCAGAGCTACAAATTCACTTTCGTTGGTAAATGGAGAAACACTTGTGAAACAGAGAATAATCAATTTTTAATTCCACAACCTTCATTCGTAAATTATTTTGAAAGACGATTTTTTTAAATCGTTGAAAAGTAGTTTAAAGAAGTCGAATTGGCTTCAGACACGTTCACTATATTAAAATCTTTTCAAAATAAATCATCCATTCAAAAAAATCAAAATGTGGTTTTTTATTTGGATTTCTCGGGAAATCCTCGAAGTCTCAGTGATTAGCAAAGGTATGTTTTTTTTGAAGACAACTTGATATGTGATTTCTCTTTTAGTATGAACCAAAAGAAAATTTTGGAGATGGGGCCATCAAAAATTCCACTTCGAGGCGAGCTGGAGAGAATTTTAGGATTTCAAACACCCCTATTTCGGCACATAAATGGATAGGGGGTATGTTTGGTATTATTTTCACATAATTCGACCTTACTATCTGGATTGAAATTAGAGAAGTGGCACAATCGTGAAATTTGTGTCGCAGAAAATGGCCAATTTTCGTAAAAATTCATCTATGCATAAATTTCTATCTTCTAAGAAGAATAACTTCTCACCACTACAAAATAGGAAAAAAATTGTAGAACAAAGAATGATGAATTTTTAATACTCTACAACTTTTGTTTCAAGTTTTTTGTCGTATCGTGATTT
>FIZU01030620.1:0-22371 GCA_900064475.1 Pseudococcus longispinus
CTCTTATTGGCTTACTGAAAATAGCCGTTCGCTGATTGGCTATGGGTTGAAAATCGGAAAAAAGGAGAAAAAGTGATTGCAATAGGGTTTTCGCTCTTCGAGCAAAACCCTAAAAATCACAAAATAGGTTCAAACCTACTCATTTTTGGTGCTGCTTTTGAAATCCCTTTGAAATCCCAAAACGAACAATCCTGTAATTGATTAAACTTCCATGGAAATAATCACGCTTGATAAGTGCCACGGCCATGTAAAGATTCTTTCAAATTTAATTCAATTTTCTTTATTTCATCGATAAATTTACATTAGGGAGAAGGTAAGCGAAATTTACATATGTCCATTTCATTTTCCCCATGTTAAATTCATTTATTTATAAATCTGTTGTCGCATACTTCATCATTTCATGTTTTACTCCGATCAAAATCCTATCAAAACACCAAAAACGTGGACTGTCCTGAAGTATAGCTACCGGCTATAGATTATTTACTTCGATTGATTCATAATTTTTGTTTACAATCTCGTGTTAATTTACAGGTGATATTAAACCTTAGCCATGGCTCCCAAAGGAAACAACATGATTCCGAATGGCCATTTCCACAAGGATTGGCAAAAATACATCAAAACATGGTTCAATCAACCGGCTCGCAAATTCCGTAGACATAAGGCCCGCGTCCAGAAAGCAAGATCTATTGCTCCTAAGCCAGCTGCAGGACCTTTAAGACCAATTGTACATTGCCCTACGGTTCGTTATCACACTAAAGTACGACCAGGACGTGGATTTACGTTAGAAGAAATCAAAGTAATTATTCGTCATATTATTCTCCTTGTTGAGTAAAATTTTCTAAAAAAAAGTCAATTTTTAGGCTGCTGGTTTAAACCCCAGATTCGCTCGTTCTGTTGGCATTGCTGTTGATCATCGTCGTCAAAATAAATCAGTTGAATCGTTACAAGTAAACGTACAAAGATTAAAAGAATACAAATCGAAATTGATCTTGTTCCCCAAACACGCCAATAAGAAATTAAGGAAAGACGAAGCTACTGTAAGTGAATCTTTGCGATATTTAACGGTATGTGGAATATTATATTAACGTTAAATTCTCGTTTGTAGGAGGAAGAAAGGAAGGTAGCCACTCAACTGAAGGGAGAAGTATTACCAATTAGACAAACGAAGAAACTTGACAAACCAAGAGCTATCACCGCTGGCGAAAAACGATTCGATGCATTCTCTGTAGTGAAACAAGTACGTTTGTATTCGATTAATGAATATTTATCCGCACATTTAAAAACTACCTTCGATGGTCATTTAATTGGCCGTTGTTTGAATCGTAGTGTCATAGGTGTGCTACAACAATGTACGAAATTCGTGATATCGTTTTGGTTATTTTTCTTTAATCATGATGACTATTTCGTTCAACATTTTAATGTCTCAATTGTCCAAAGTACATACTGTATATTAATCTGCAATAATTAATTTTAGGCTCGTGCTGACGCTAAATTATTCGGTATCCGGGAGAAAAAGGCGAAGGAAGCTGCCGAAAATCCAGAATATGCCAAGAAATTGGCCGCCGAAAAAGCCGCCAAGAAAAAAGGAAAGAAATAAATGTTGAAAAAAAATAATAAATTTATTATTAAACTTGTTAGTTTTTATTTTGGGTGGCAGTGCTTCAATAAAGTGAGGCTTTCGTGAGTATTGTAATTGTAATTTTTCCTGCAGAGAATTCTGCAATAGTTCAAGCAAAGACAGAAATCAATTCATATCTTCAAGTAATTTAGTCCAAAGATTTTTTTTATTGAGGAAACAGGTTGCCGAATTATAAGAAAACACAAATTCAAACTTTTAATAAAAAATATATTACACGTAAATAATGACAAACGTTATAGGAATTAAGTAAGTATTATTATTTTTTTTCTTGTTTACATTTACACGACGTGATATTTCTTTTTCTCATTCGTTTTGACAGTGCATCTGTATTTTCTACTAACAAGGGCGTAAGTTCTAGTTTCCTTTCCACTATATTCAATTCTGTTTCCCTTTTTATTCTTTTTTGTAATTCACCGTAGCTTTTATTTTTCTTTTGGTTCAATTTTCTTATACTTTCTTCATCCAAGTCCGGTAGCTTCAATTTATTCAGTTGTTCAAGACGAAGACGATTACTTCGTCTATTTAATAAACCGGTATGCGTATTGAGACGCTCAGCTATATCGAAGTTCTCAGCTTCTTTATCAGAATTTAAATAAAATATGTGACTATTACCAAAGTCGTTAGTTTTATCGATGAAATGCAACTGAGCTTTCAATTTTTCGATTTTTTTCTTTTCCATGATACGTCGAATCCTGATGTAGGTATTTTAAATCTCTCCCTTGCATTAGTTTCAATTGTTCTACGGTATGATCTTTTTCTTCTCGTTCATCTCTATGAATACCATGGATAACTTTTGAGTTTATCATGTGATGATAAAATTCGTCCGGATTCCTGTTCAACGCTTTTTTCTTCAATGATTTGATGAATAATTTTTTATTATTCTCATGATTGGCACGAGCTCTGTATTCTTTTTTCTTTTCGAGTAATCCTAGGTGACTTCTATTACGAAGTTGTTGTCTGTCTCGATGGATTTTTTGATTGGTTTTCGATGCTTTTTTCCATGTAGACATTTTGGTAATAATCTAGTGGAAAATGAAAAACGTAGGTATGTTATAGATTATAACGTATGTATCATGAAATAAAAGGCTAAGAGATGTTCATTACCTAAATTTTGAATTTGATAAAGAGACCATGAACAGAGCACTTTGCTCTTAAGTACAAATTCGATCAAAAACCTAAAATTATCATTTAGAAAAGTGAAAGAGAACTTCTGCGAATTTCAGTTTTGTCGGCGATTGACATATCCCGTTCAAACTACACGTGGTCTACCGTCACAACAACTGTTATCAATGTTATCATATTTACCTATTTTGTTTTTATTACAATTTTTTCATTTTTATTGCATTTATAAATAAAAATATAGCTTTGATTAATTGTTTTTCTTTGTTTACACCTTTTCTAGCTTTTACTTACTCATCATTTCAATCCCAACAAAAGTTAAATTCCAGCTGCCTCAATACTTTACTCTTGAAATGAGGGGTAGACGTTGGGTAGACCAAATAATTTTCAAGTTCTGTGTTCTGTTATCAATTGTGGTTAAAAGTTTAACTTTGCAATGATTCGGTTCCCCAGATTTATCATTTGGTAATATTTTTGGAATTCGGTACTATCGTAGAAGTATTTTGTATTCATAGTTTATCGTATTTTCATCAACTGAAATGAACGACGATGATAATCTCTAGAATGGAAAAATTAGCTCTATTTTCATTTCTAATAGCTTCAATAATTTTTTCAAGTCGTTGCTTCAGTTATGAAGAATTGGCAAACTTCAAAATACAGAAAAATGCTGTCGAAGACTTAATTAAACGATTAATAGGCGAAGAAAAAAGTAATCTATTTAATATAACCATTTTCAAGCCAGACGCTGTCATCAAAGACGCTTTCACAGTGAAAAAATTGGACGATATAATACAAATATCAGGAACCACTGGCGTAGCTGCTACTTACGGATTTCATCACTACCTAAAGAATTATTGTAAAGCTCATATATCATGGGATTACGATCAACTGAAAATACCAACAATACTACCGGATGTCGATATAGTCGTATCTTCAATGGATAAATTTCGGTATTATCAAAACGTCGTCGTTTACAGCTACAGTTACGCGTGGTGGACTTGGAAAAGATGGGAACGTGAAATAGACTGGATGGCTTTGAATGGCATCAATCTCGCTCTTGCTTTTACCGGACAAGAAGCAATTTGGTTGAATATTTTCAAACAAATAAACATGACTGATGACGAAATTAATCAACATTTCTCCGGCTCTTTGTTCCTTGCTTGGAATAGAATGGGCAATATTCGCGGTTGGGGAGGTGATCTGACTGGAAAATGGCACGAAAATTCTATCGATTTGCAGCGCAAGATATTATCGAGGATGAAAACCCTCGGCATTATACCTATTTTGCCAGCGTTTTGTGGTCATGTACCGAGAGCTTTTAAACGAATATATCCCGATGTTAAAATGACCAAGTTACATCCTTGGGTTAATTTCGAAGACAAATATTGTTGTCCTTATTTACTAGATCCAAACGAAGAACTGTTTCAAGAAATAGGAGCAAAATTTATGTCAGAGCTTGAAAAACAATTCGGACTGACTCATTATTACAATTGCGATACGTTCAATGAAATGATTAATCCTTTCGAAGATGTGAAAAATTTATCCAGCTTTTCGTCGGCAGTTTTCGATGCGATGTTGAAAGTTGACAACGACGCGACTTGGATTCTCCAAGGATGGCTGTTCGTTGACAATGCAACATACTGGACTAAAGAAAGAGCTCAGAATTACCTTTCGGGTGTTCCCAATGAACGAATGATTGTGTTGGATTTACAATCAGAAACTGTCCCGCAGTATTTACGTTTGGATTCGTATTTTGGGAAACCTTTCATATGGTGCATGCTGCATAATTTTGGCGGGAATCTCGGAATGCACGGCTCTTTCGATATAGTCAATAAAAGAGTGATAGAAGCTCGTAATATGCCTCGTAGTACTATGATAGGCACTGGAATAACTCCCGAAGGAATTAATCAGAATTACGTCATTTATGATTTTATGACTGAGTCATCATGGCGTAATGTCACAATCGATACTGACAAATGGGTAGAAAAATATAGCGAGAGACGTTACGGAATGAGTAATAACGAACTGACAGAAGCTTGGAAATTATTAAAAAATAGCGTGTATAATTACAAAATTCCTATACGATTACATGGGTATGGATACGTCGTTTGTAAAAAACCTTCCCTTCGTCTTATACCCTTGATTTGGTACAATGTCAGTGATGTTTTAACAGCGTGGGATTTATTTGTAAATATGCCTCATAGTCAGATGCTAAAACACGAAGAATTTAATAAAAACTATTTATACGATTTAGTCGATATTACCAGGCAAGCATTGCAAATACTTTTCGACCAAACTTACCAAAATTTAATAGTGAATTATATCAAACAAGACTTGAAAACCTTTGAATATACCACTAGAAAATTATTAGAAATTTTAATAGACTTAGAAAGGATATTATCGACTAATACCAATTTTATGTTGGGTACTTGGCTCAACAGCATTAGAATATCAGCAAATGAATCCAATTTGGATGAAAATTCTGCCATTTTATACGCTAAAAATCAAATAACATTATGGGGTCCGAGAGGAGAGATTTTAGATTATGCGACTAGACAATGGAGCGGTATTGTAATTGATTATTATTATCCAAGATGGCAATTATTCTGTCATTTTTTATCCATCAGTATGAAAAATAGAAAGAAATTTGATCAAAAGAAATTCAACGATATTGTTTTTAAAGCAGTCGAAGATCCGTTTTGCAGGAGTAACAAAACTTATCCTACAGATCCGGAATCAGATACGTTGATAATTGCTAAAATTATTCATCAGAAATGGAGAAAGGTTTTCAACATCAATTCAAGTGCTTTCATCGATGAAAAAAGTATTCATCGTGTGTGATCAGATAAGGATCAGATCCATATTCATCCATTTTTCATATCGAAATTATTTTTTCAAAAAAAAAATGACAAATTTAAAATTCAACAAACATGAACAACAAGTTGTCTACTCTTCTCCTGCAATTTCAACGCTCTCTACATTCGCAATCACGAACCACCCGAAAACAACACAATTTTGTTATCAACAAATTAATTTATCAAAATCGCGAATATTTTGAAAACTACACGTATTCTCTTTCGTTTATTAATTTGTTTCGGTAAATGATGCATTTATTACGTACGTAAGTAAACCTTCACTATGCCTTCAAAATACTCCATCCTTCTACCCACCTACAACGAGAAAGAAAACTTGCCCATTATAATATGGATGATCGTAAAATACATGACAGCCCACGACTTCGACTTCGAGATAATCATTATCGACGACGGTAGTCCCGATGGTACTCTCGAAGTGGCCAAAAAACTGCAAAAAATCTACGGCGGTGATCAAATTGTACTTCGTCCTCGTGAAAAGAAACTCGGTCTAGGTACAGCTTACATGCACGGTATCAAACACGCCACCGGAGACTTCGTAATCATAATGGACGCTGACTTATCACACCATCCAAAATACATTCCTCAATTCATCGCCAAACAACAAGCTGAAAACGCTGATATCGTTACTGGTACAAGATACATTGGAGATGGTGGAGTCAACGGTTGGGACTTTCGTCGTAAATTGATCAGCTGCGGTGCCAATTTCCTCACACAATTTTTACTACGTCCCGGAGTATCAGATCTCACCGGTAGTTTTCGTCTTTATAAGAAACCAGTTTTGGAAAAATTGATACAGAATTGCGTCTCGAAGGGGTACGTTTTTCAAATGGAGATGATCGTTAGAGCTAGACAATTCAATTATACCATTTCCGAGGTACCTATCGCCTTCGTTGACAGATTATATGGCGAATCTAAATTAGGAGCTTCGGAAATCGTTCAGTTTGTTAAAGGATTGTTGTATTTATTTGCCACTACTTAATATGTACGTATTGAGCGTGATTTTCTTATTCCCTTTCAATCAAGATTTTTTTATGGTATATTTTTCCAAGATTTTTACTTGCATCGTGTATTCAATATTTATTTAAGTGAATAAAACTTCGTTCTATTTGTTTTTCTTGTGCTTTATTTGATGATTTAAACTATTACGTATAACAATGTAAATTTTTTTTACCAAAATTAGGGTAATAAGGCGGACTAGAAATTATTTTAAAAATAATAAATCATATAATCGTTGTAATCAGTTAATAGTGCTAAAAAATATCAAATAGAAAGTTAAATTACGCAACGTTTACAACCACCATTTGAGAATCATCATTTATATTAGCTAATTCCAATAGCAAAACAAAATACAGCACCTTTTCCACGCTCGAATAAGAGTAAAAATAATACATTGCTTAATAAAAAAGATGATAATAATCGAGACATTCTAGAGTACGCAGTCCATTAATAATTCAATACATAACAAAAAGCATTTCGCCATTTAAATCACTCACGAATAATCTATTTTTAGCTTTTAGCAAACATATAAACAATAACAGCCGATATGTTAATACGAACACATAATTAATGGCGAAATAAAAAAAACGCTACACTTTTCGCAATTCAACGGTAACTGAAACAATAAATAGATATCTAAAAATATAAAACAAAATGATTCATAACAAAATTACGATTACAAAAATAAATATGAGACAACCATTAAACAAAACGTAGCTACGTATCGATACTATACGTATTTACGACTCTTCCATCATGTCTATAATAGCCTTAACGACAGCCGCAGCGCTCATCGAAGCAAAAGGCTGCCATTCGGAGCGTTTCGTACCATCTCTATAGTCAGCGATACCTCTAACGATGGCGAAACTTTCTCGACAGCTTCCGATCACCGATTCTATTACAGAATCGAATTCCGAATCGAATGCTAGAGCTGAACTGTGCAAGGCAAAGGCTTGTCGTAGCTGTTCGTCTTTAGCTACCACACGTCCGGCTGCTATTGGTCCGGTGTGAATTCTTGGAATGCCTTCGAATCTGGAAAATAGTTTCAAAAGTTATTAGGGTTGTTTTTAGTTGGCTCTGCATGACGAATTTCAGGAAGTGATTATATGGTTCTGCAAATTGAAACTTTTTGAAAGTTGTATTGGTTTTGTGGGAAGGTCCTGATCTATTTCTTAGAGTCGATTTTAAATTGAAATAATGTTATTAATTTTTTTTCAGTCAACCAAAAAGTTTTTGTAAAACGAATTTTTTCGTTGAACTTATTTTTACAATTTTTGAAATTGAAAGCTCATTTTATGAGTGAACTAAACGTCTTACCAAAAAAATGAATGGAAGCGAAATTGTAGAGCATAAAATTTCCTTTCTACTTAATTCCAGGAAATTTGTTTAGTTTTTGAGATATTTTTTCCAGAGATGGGTAGATCGCGAAAAAAAAAGATCAGATCTGAAAGAATCAGATCAAGGTCGCGATCTTTGATCTTATCTTGTTCAAAATTTTTTGATCTGATCTTTATTTGATCTCGACAAAAATTTGGTGATCTGATCTTAATAAAAAAAGAGCGAAAAAGATTAAAACGATTGCGGCACTGATCACTGAATTCAGTGCCATTGTAAAACATCATAATCATATAATATGCTTTATTCCAATGTGTCTAATAGGTCATGAAGTCATTAAAAATCATCATTTTGAAAGGTGGGTCATGAAAGTCACGAAAAAATCATGATTTCAGCTCGAAATTGACTTCCAAAAAACGAAATTTATAAAAAAATTTCTTTTGAATACTACAATTTTTTTCATTATTTCAATTTTTTTACACAGTAAAAAAATTATTTTAAATATAGGGCGGAGGGTGCCATTTTTGTGTCAAAGGATAGAAAACTGCATTTAAAAAAGGTCATGAAAAAGTCACGAATTTGGCTCAGAAGATTTTATTAGACATTCTGTAATTTGATGAATTTGAAAATTGATCTTTTTTAAAAAAGATCGCGATCTGAACATTTGCTTGATCTCACCTGAAATTTTTTTTTAATCTGATCTTTATCTGATCTCGCTGATTTTTTTGTGATCTGATCTCTATCTAATCTGACTTTTTTTTCATGACCTGACCATCTCTGATTTCTACCGAAAGTTTGAAAATTCAAGAATAATCTTTCATCGCAGATTTATCGAAAACTACCCCCTCCCCCTCCCCACGCCAAGGAAAAAACTAATTGCTCCAGAAAAAAAGGGAATTTCACGCCGTTCAATTTTCTTTCCATCCATTTTTTCATACGACCCCTAGTTCGCTTAAAAAATATTTTTTTCTGAAAAACAACTGAATGTTTCATAACATGATCAATTCTTAATACTTTTTGATTCTCTGAGTTATCTAAGGTTCCTATGAGAAAAAAGAATAGAAACAAAATTTTAGAGCATAGAATTTCATTTCTGCTTAATGATTAATTTTTTTCTGGAAAGTTCAATTTTCGAGACATTTTTACCGAAAGTTGGAAAATTCAACTCTATTTCAAAAATTGTATCTACCAGGAAAAAAACTAATTGCTCACAAGTGGAAGGAAATTTTACTGTTTTTATTAAATTTTTTCCGTAGGATCCCCTCCCTCTCCCCCAGTTAACTCTAAAAATCGATTTCTCAAGTTCAAAATTAAGAAAAAATGGGTAATTTTCTCAAAAAACAAACATTTTAATTTTATGAAGACATTTTACGTGATGCGTTTGCACATTCGATAATTGCGAGAATTTCTTACTTGCTACCGGGAAACTAGCTTCGAATTTGAGTTCAGGAAGTTAGAATTAGGTCAAAACAAGACTTATACCCCAATTGATTAAAGGTCACTTAATGCCAATTTAAGCAACACAACTTTCACAACTGATCCATTTTTCTACTTTCAATCGGGAAAATAATGACGAATTCGAGTTCAAAAGGGTCAAATTATATAAAAATGATACCAAACACACCCCCTACCGCTTCATGTTGAGAAATAAAGAAGTTTCTATCTCTTCCCCCTCCTCTTCTCGCCTCCTATGAGCAATTTCTGTTGGTCTACTTTCCCAAAAAAAAATTTTGGTTCATACTACAAACAAACTTATGTCAGCTAGTGTTTAAAAAAAAAAAGTATATTTTCTGTAAATTTAACGAAATTTCAATATTTCTGGTTTTTTTTTTTCAATTTTCAAAATTTAAACTGATACTCCTACAAGACAAGCATATTGACTCGAGAAGGTGAAGTTCGAAGTCACCTTCTCCAATCTAAGCACATAAAACTGCCCTTTTTCCCAATTCTGAAGATATCTCAATTTAATTTTTCAATAACATAAATCGAGCTTCAATAAAATCCAAAATTAATACTTCCTGGAGTCACCTCCTTCCATTGAAACTACACGAATACTAACTTATTATCTCCATCCGTTGGTACAGGATGAGCCACCTCGATAATGGCCTTTTCTCCGATACACATGTATAATTTATCTGATTCAGCCGAAGGTCGTGAGAAATCTTGATTGTTTTCTTTCTTCAATGATTTTTTACCTTGCTCGATGTATTTCATCCACGGAGCCACATTAGGACTATTTTCAGTCTATTAAACACCATATTGAAATTAATTCCGTGTAAATTATTCGAATAACGATTCGTCCTAGGATTCATTACCTCGGATTTCAACTTGGAAGCAATTTCTTGTAAAACTAAGTTCGTAGGGTGATAGTCTTTGGTTTCGAATTCGTAAGTCCCACTGTCTGGATCGTGTTTTGCGTTATCGCAATACGTATAAACGTATCTGAAAAAAAATCATTTAAATGAGTCAAGATAAAGAATGATGAGAAGTGAATGAGTCAATAAACAAACTATAGGTACCTTTTGCCATCAACTGCGTGTGAAATGACGACATCCCCCAGTCTTACGTGTTTCTTATAATCCGTATAATGAGGTACACCTCCACCAACTCCGACCAATAATACGTAATCTACTTTTTGGAATGTTCCTGCGGAATATTTTTTTTTAGAAAATTAGTTTAATTGAAATTAAGCTCGTAAAATCAGCTAAAAATACAAAAATCTTTCATATTTTACCTAATAATCTAGTGGTGGTATTTCCAGCAGCAATCATGGCTTCTCTGGTATGTCCTACAGTCGGCAGTTTCGTACAAACAACTCTATGTATACCGATATTACCCAACGTGTATACATTCGATTCACCTACACAAAAAAATCCATAAATTAATATATTACTCGAAATCTTCAATCATGTCGACAAGAATACTCGTACATAACCCATCACCTACAATAACTACACAAAAGTCGATACAAAAATACAAATTCGAGCTAATTAATCGCCGAGCTCGATTACAAAACTATGGTCAAATTACGACAATCAGTAAGTAAGACCCATACCCAAGACTCGAATTGAAATAGCGAAGACACTACTCGTACATGTGGTGTTTTTTTTTTACACAACGAACAAAAATACGATAACAAAGATTTGGACAAAGAAGCCAGACAGACACACGAACATTTATAATCTTACCAAACCGCGTAGTAAAGATAGTTTTTTCCGTAATATGGCCATGATTCGATTCACTATCAGAATTATCATTATCACCTAAGAATGTATAAACGGTTAATGCGTAATACGGGTGTGAATCAAGTGTTCATACATGTTCGAGCGAGGTACGTATCCTTCGTACGCATAATAATAACAATGTGCAAAAATCTGACTCATCGGGTTAATACGATATTCGAATATGGTATTGGATATCGTACCTACGGTCGTGTATCTCACGTATGTTTCTTTATTTTCGATCAAAGCGTCGACAGCTACTTTTTCGCAGTATTGGGCTGTTATTATGGCGATTGTTGGTTGCTTGGCGTTTACGATGGTTGGCATTTGTTTGACGATCTGGCAATAAGAAGAAATACGTTAATAGGTAATTGGTTGGTGAATTTGGATGATTTTGAATATCGTTGCCATTTAATTTTCGGGGTACCTGGACATCGACGTCATCTTGGATTCTTCTGGTAAAGGCTCCGTGGTCTAGTGGCTTCACTAAGCCTTTGCTTTGTAGATCATTTAGATAGTTTTTGATTTGATTCTCTTCCCAGCCATAATGTCTGTAAATATAAATGAATATTGATAAAATTTATATAGATTGACTCGACAAGAATCTCAAAAACTAAGGACTTATTTTAACAAAATTACAAAAGTATTGATGAACTTTTCCGAATTAAAATCGATATGATTTTTAGGCCCCTAGGTCATCTTGAAAAGGCCGTAGGTTCCCAAAATGGCGTTATTCGGGTATTTTTAAAGAAAATTGGAAAAAAATGAACGAATTTGGTCTAAATGGAGGTTGATTTTGGTATTATTAATAATACGAGTATATTGCAAGAAAAGCAATTTTCGACCAGAAATGACCCATTCAAAGTGGAAAAATGGACGAAAAAATCGGTTTTTTGCATTTATGAAGATGACGCGCCATGATATCAAGTTCTACAGAAATATGAAGTAGTACATCTAGACTAAATACACAATGTATATTTTTTTCAGAATTGCATCTCTGAAAGGGGTTACCAAAATTGCCCCTAGAAAGCTTAAAATGCCCATTTGACCTTGAAAAAAAGCTCGAATTTTTTTTCAAAAAATTCCAAAAATCACCCTTGATAGTGTCTACTATCCCTGCAAGTTTGAAAAAATTGGGATGGAAACTGCCAAAAAATAGAAATTTTCAACGAAAATCCGCAATTACCCCCCTCCCCCAGAAGGGGTTAGGGTTGAGATATCGAACTAAAAATTTTGTCACTGGGGTTGTAGACCATAAGGACCAACTTCCACTGGATAACTTCAAATTCGGTGCTCAATGCCAAATCCCCCATATAAACCCGGCTACGCTCATACAGAATTTTTCATTTTAGGAAGAACAGCTCTTCCTCACTTCAAGTTAGGAAAGAAATTATAGAATAAAAAATGACTGATTTTCGACGTTCTACAACTTTTGTTCGAAACTTTTTTTCGTATCGTCAATTTAGCAAAATTTTTCGCCCAGGGATTCCCAAAACAATTACGTTGCAGTAAAAAATCACGATACGACAAAAAACTTGAAACAAAAGTTGTAGAATATTAAAAATTCATCATTTTTTGTTCTACAATTTTTTTTGTACTTTGCAGTGGTGAGAAGCCATTTTTCTTAGAAAATAGGAATTTAGGCCTAGTACTAGTAGACTCAAGAATTTTTACAAAAAATGAACATTTTCTGCGACACAAATTTCACGATTGTGCCACTTCTCTATTTTTAATCAAGAAAGTAATGATGGATTCGAGTTGAGGAGGGTCGAATTATACGGAAAAGATACCAAACATACCTCTATCCCTTTATGTGTAGAAATAAGGGTGTTTTCACCCCTAAAACCCTCTCCTGCTCGCCCTCTAAGGACAATTTTTGGTGACCCCCTGTTTCAAAATTTCCTTTTGGTTCATACTACTTGAAAAATTACATAGAAGTCTACCACATAGACTATTTGAGAGACATGGCGAGTGGTAAGCCTTAAGAGGCTTTTTGATAATTAATCAACATACCGAAAGGAACTTTTTAAAATCAAAAAAACCTTTGCTCAACCAAAATGCAATTTTCTCCATTTTTATGGTCCAATTTTATTGAGCTATTATGAAAATTCTGAAATTTTGTGATTTACCAACTTTGAATATTTCATAGCACCTTCAATTTTGATGTTAGGCAAAAAATCATCTTAAAAATTTCTTCAGTTTTTTGAGTGTGATTAGTGTTTTTTTCTACGATCAATTTTTCAAACGAATTTTTCAGATTCGATTCATGGTCGTAGCTCCTTCAATTTTAAAGTTGGGCGAAAAATCATCAAAAGGGAATTTGATCCGATTTTGTAGAACTACCAATTCCCACATTCGAAAATGGGTTTTGACCGAAAGTTTTCTGAAAGGGAAATTTCCACTAAATTTTCAAAGATAAGCTGCACGTTTATTCATATCTCTCTCCCCTCACTTTTTTTCAATTACCATAAAAAGCTCGGCAATCGAATAAATAAATTAGAAAAAAAATCAATCATCGACAAATCCGCCATTTTACGAGAAAGTGATCTAAGAAAAACCTCGTTCCACCCAAACGAAAATAATTTTCTAAGAAATTGATAAATAAAATCGAAGGTTAAACTATCAACGATGGAAAGTCAAACAAACGTACGCGCTGAGTTCTTGAACCGTGACCGGATTAGGATACGATGACTCAATAACATCGAGCAGTTTCTTTTCGGTCAATTCGGAAGCTTTTCCTAATATAGATTCATCGGCAGACACTACAAACAAAAACAAAATCAATCTCATTAACTCGATTTCAAATTAATTATCGAAATCGAAAATAATACTTACGTGGTCTTTTGGGTATTTTTTCGATTTCTTCCAATTGTTTCAATTCGACTTCTATTTTCTTAATAGTCACGTACTGATTCTGCATCAACTTCATAATTTTCTTGATAAATCCGACATAATCTGCGAAAAAAAACCCAACGATATAAATGGAAGAATATTCAACACGATTCGAGTCGACTGATTTTTAATAATCTACCAAAAACCCACCTCTGGGAAATTCAGTCGGGCTGACTAAATCTTTGAACATATGCTGAGCAATGGTAGATTGCTCATTGATGAGAACATTCGGTTTGAACCAAAATCTCAAAATTCTACTCTCCCGAGTATGAGCTCCAGTCTGAGCGTTCACCAGATATACTCTGAACTCCAATGTAACATCCGGATTCGAAATTTCGCCATTATCTATAAATTCGGGAGAAAAAAAAACAACACAAGGTAAGACCTACAGCAATGACATTGTAATATTTTCTTTTCCTCTAAGAAAAATACGAGTTGCTCCGTTACGAAATATAGGTACTAATTAACGTAATCAAATAAAAATAATTTCTTTCCGTCATATTTACAATTATGTGTATTATTCGCACTCGTTAAGTTTATATTTTATTTCCACGAAAACGACCGCCGCCTCGTATAATAATCGTAAAAAATTATACCGTGTGAAACCGCTGTTTTGTTAACGATGATGCCATGGTGTTCTCCTCCGGCAACGTGGGCATTGTTTTTTCCATTATTTTGCTCCTTACTGGCGCAACGTTCTACCACCAATATCGTCGAATTGCCGGTTTTACTTTTGGGCGTTAAAACAACGTATTCTGTAAAATAAATATCCATAATGTAGCATTACGATACAATCATAGGTATTATGATTTAATCGCTAATAATTAATCCTCCAATGCCAGACTCTTATCGCAATATTTTTCTGTCATTTGTACCTTCGTTTTCTTACGTAATAAAAGTTCACCATACAAAAGACCCCGGGTTAATGACTTGGCGAGCTTTGAAAGACAAAAAAACATTATACGGGATATCTTTTACATGTGTATACATTTGTACGGGTTCAACGATGTCGTAAATTTTAATGCCAGCCATGGAAATCTGTTTTTTGATTCTTATTTCAAACAAAACTGTACATAAAAAGATTCCAAGAATTTATCAACTCTAAATTTAGGTCAATTACGAAGTATACCTACTTTGTGGAGATACGTACTTCGAAAAAAATTACGATACGAGTGATGGGAAAGAGAACGAATTTTGAGTAAGAAATTTTCTCCCAGTAGGTAATTAATTTTTCGAATATTTTTGAAACTGGTTTTTCTCAAATTAATTAAAACTATACTTATGTACATTAGGTATTTTGAAAGTCAAAAAGAATAATTTTATCGCCATTTTTCTCGAGATAAAAAATTCTGCTTTGGCTGTTTCGAGTAATTTTAATAGATTTTTTTATAATTTATCATTTTTAATACGAAAATGGTTTCAAATTTTTACCAGAAATTGATGCGAAATTTAATTTATGGCTCTTTAATGGCTTTAATAAGCATCGATATTTTGAAAAAAATCAGTAAAATTCATCTCAATGTAATTAAGACCAATCGATGATCGATTTATAAGTATCAGGAGTGGAATATCGATTGATTGAGGACTGAGGAGTGATATAAAAATTAACAATTTGAACAAATGAAAGAAATTTTGAACGAATGATAATCTTTTGATCGAGAAAAATCAACAATTTGATGATTAATTTTGCTAAATAATTTTCGATAAATTTACGGCGTAGTTTGCTACCCAAATTTCTTTAATTACTTATAATTAAAGTTTTTTTTCGGGAGTAAGACCATCAATTAAAAAAAAAATTTGAACAATTATCAATTTTTATGTTTTAATTAATCTTTCGAAATCAAAATTCAAAATCATGCCAACTATCAGCTCCAAAAAAATATTAAAAACGAACAATTAAAACTAGTATTCATTACAATGTCCAAATTGGAAAAAGATTGAAATTATCGAACCGTAAAAATAGACAAAACACGAACTATAAAGTATGGAAACACGGTAGCTCTGCAATTAGTTTATTTTTACGATGTTGATTTTAGTAAATTGACTTGAACAGTGCTCGATGACATGGCAGGGAGAACGTAAGTACACAAGGTTGATCAGAGAAGCTGAATTTAAACGTTTAGCATCCTGAGGGATGAGGCCAAATGTTTGCCTGAGGCCTCTGGATGTTTTTATTTTTAATAAAGCAAAAAAACACATTTTTAAAATTTAATTTTAAAATTAAAATAATTGATTATTTTAAAATTTTTCAAATAATTTGATGGAAATCCTTTTTTTGTGGAGGCCTTGAGGACAGTGCCCCTCTCGAATCTGTTAATGGGGATAGTATTAAAGTTTACGTACTCCAGACTATCTGCAAGTCCACCTATCTTTTCATTGGAGGTAACCATGGTATCTAAAATGCTTACCAATTATGCTGAATTTTTATTCTATTAAATTCAAATATTCAAAGAAGGAAAAATAATACTTTTTTGATTATGCTATTCTCGTCTAATAATCAGCTACTGCTAAGAATTCACATTCTTTCACCCCATCCGCCTCCCCATAGATTTTTTTCTTGCCCAAATGGAAAAAAATTGATTTCAAGTTTTCTCGTCATCTTTTGTTATGCCAATGTTAAGGATATACCACATCTCCTTCTTTAAATTTGACAATTTATCCTAATATTTGAAGGCTTGTGAGTGACTTAGGGAGGACCAAATTGAAAAAAAAAACAATATTCGAACTCGGCGCTATAAAAAACATGACAAACGATGTGTCACGCAACTTTTTTGATTTTGTCGATTTTTTTCAAAATTTGGGCGCTTGTGGGGGTTTGGGGAGGGTCCTATGAAGAAAGGAAGGCAATATTCGGACTCAGCACTATAAAAAACATGACAAACGATATGCCACACTACAAAACTTTTTTATTTTGTTGATTTTTTTCAAAATTTGGGGGCTTGTGGGTGCTTGGGGAGGGTCCTATCAAAAAAGTAAGGCAATATTCGGACTCAGCGCTATCGAAAATGCAAGGAACGATATGCTACATGTTTTTTTTTCAAAATTTTGGACAAAATTTTGGGGCATAGGGCCAAAGTGCCCTTTATGGGTTCTCTGAGATCCTACTACAAAAAAACATTTTTTCAATGCAGAACAAAAATGTCTCTTCGCAGGAATTTTTGTAGATTTTTAAATTATAGCCCTGAATTTGTGCAAGCTCTTGAAAGTTGAGCTTTTCTCAAAAAAGCTTGACTTTCAATTTTTCAAACTTTCACAAATGCTTTTCGATCTCCTTTGGATGCTCTTCAAAGCCCCCTTTACGGATATCTTGAGATACGCGGTGCCAAAGTTGGCTAGTGCAACAAGAAATCTACAAAGTCGAAAAACAAAAAAGCTCCGCCAAAAAAACCCCAGGGAAGTCGGGGGCAAAACAACGGTGGTTACCTTACTTTTGGATCAACGGAAACTGGTAAAAAAATTTTGAGCAAAATCGGAGGACCCAAGGTCAAAACGCGACCGAATTGACATGGAATGACCCTTTTTACTTTTCCAAGTTCAATAATTTAATGGAAATCTTAAAAATTTTCAAAGTTCAAAAAAGTCTGACAACACGTTTGAAACTCATCGTCAAGGAATTTTTTCAAGTCCATAAAGTTGAAATTTTCCAAGTTCAAAAAGGTCTGATAAATGTCTAGAAAAAATCTAAATTGTCTGACAAAATGTCCGAAAGTCAGTAGCTATTATCTCCGAAATTTTCTAGATTTATAACGTTAACAGAAATTTAAAAATTTTTACAAATCCAAAAAAGCTTGACAAAATGTCTGTGACGGGTTTTCCGGACACGAAAAATGGACAGCTAAAATGGACAAAATTTTAGGATCGACTCCAGCCATAAGAAATATCAATGTCAAAAAACTGGTAACTTGACGCAGAAAGAAAATTTTATGCCCTACGTTTTTGGTTCTTAACATTTTTTTCGTAGGACCCTTAATTTGGCTAGAAAATACATGTTTACTAGGGTGGAGCGCGAAAAAAACCATATCTCGGATTTTGACCAAATTCCAGAGGGTGGTTCATATTTAGTTGGGGGTGAACCATAGAAAATTTTAGACCCCTACCTCAAAGGGGAGTGGAGCTAGGGGGCCTCAAAGTGAGGTCACTTTCGAAAAACACACGGTTTTGACCACTTCTAAGTAGTGCCACCTGCATGGCACCTCGGACACCCCCCAAAAGATTTCGATTTGAGTTTCTACACCTCCCCAAACCACTGACCTCGAAATTGGATACTACTTTTCCTACCCTACCAGGGGTCAAAAAGTTGCAGATTGGTGAAAAATTGAGATTTTGGAATTTTAAAAAAATGAAATACCCTTCGTTTGGTACCAAAACCAGGCCAAATGGCTTCTATTGAACGAAAAAAATTATTTCGAATGCAAATATTGAAAAGTTTTTATTGCGGTGTGATCAACTTTCAATTTTTGTAAAAAATTATTTTCATTATGAAAAATTACGAAATTTTAGTTTTTTTTATAGAAATCGAAAAGTGGTCACACTGCAATAAAAAATTTTCAATTTTGCAATCGAAATAATTTTTTTCAACCACTAGGTCCCATTGAAGCCCGGTTTTGGTACCAACGAAGGGTATTTAATTTTTAAAAAAAATCAAAAATCTCCATTTTTCACTAATTTGCAACTTTTTAATCCCCTGGTTGGATAGGAAAAGTGTTATCCAATTTCGAGGTCAATGGTTTGGAGAGGTGTAGGAACTCAAATTGCAATTTTTTGGGAGCATGCCCGAGGTGCCACTACCCAAAAGTGGCCAAATACTGAGTTTTTTTTTCGAAAGTGACCCCACTTTGAGGCCCCCTAGCTCCGCTCCCCTTTGAGCTAGGACATTTTACATTATCACTTTTTAATGACCTCAATTGAATCAGAAATGAATAATTACAAATTTATGAATTCATTTCTAATAAAACATCTAAATGGGTAGTGAATAATATTGCAAAATGTTGTATTTATATTTTCGCTCATAATAAAAACTTTAAAGTTCAAACAGTCAAACAAAAATAGTTATCCAAATAATGAAGAACAGCAATCACTAAAAGCATGGAAATACCGCGAATTTCAAAAGAGTCGCTAGGTACAAGTGAGTCGCAAGAGTCGCGAGTCCGACTCCTCAGAGAAAACTTCAACTGTTTGCGATTCCTTGCTAAAAAGAATCGGACTCCGAATCGAACTCTGAGTCGCGCTTGTGCGATTCTTACAACTCACACTGTCGATTCTGAGTCGCTCCAGCTCTGCTTTGTTGACATTCATTCAAGGGGTAGAGCGATTCAGACCCTCGACCTTCTTCAATACGCCAGCCAAATGTGATTCATTTGCTCAAAATAGAAATCCATGAAAAATTAGAAACAAAACGTAGCACACTTTCAGGCACACACTATTTCCTCCGATTAAGAGATAAGGGGGCTTCTCTAGATCTTTGGCCGTGTAGGGCAAGGCCCAAGCTACATGAGCTAAAGTCATGTACGGCAGCTATGCCACCCAGCACCAGTTAATGATGCTCTTCCTATATGATTCTACAACGCCCCTTCTTTTACTCGACTAATCTGCATTTCCTTCCTAAAGAATAACAATATTCGGTTAATTTCATATCTCATATTAGAATTGCGTGTATTTTCAATGTTCTCGAACTAAAGCTATAATAATTTTCACTTCATCTCAAAAAAATTCAACCATAAACACATACTTGCTCACGTTTTATCGCTTATCGCTAGATGCATGACTTAATTTCTTATACAAATATGGGTACCCCGAGCTGATAAAATTTTTATCTGAATAATAAAAAAATTTACACTTACCCTGTACGTCGTCGACCATACTGGCTGATATCGTAGTTCTAAACCGTACCGACGAACTACCTGTAACCACACAACACACAAGACAAGACGAGATCACTAGGGCGAACAATCATAAACACGACACGACCAGACCAGTTCGATTCAATCAAAGCACACTAATCGTAGTAGTAATGACACATGACTCAGCTACCTCGCCAGAGACACGAATACCATCAAAGCAACACGTCGTGCATTACAATACAATCTCAAACACTCGAAGGGCATTGCGAAAGCGATCCTTTGATAGGTAGTAATTTAGCAAAATGTGCAGTGCAAAAGGTTGAAGATGGTTGGCGGAAAAGATAATGTAAAATGTCAACCAAATGGGTAACAACACATTCGAGATTCGCAGTTCGCACTTTCACTGGAATGGAATACACGCGACGATACTGGTACGAATGGAAACTGGGTTGAATTAAATTCTCTTTAATTACCTGTTATGTTATTTTGTAGTACTACGGTCTTATAAATGGTTGCCATTACCCAGTCACTGTATTTAACGGTTACAAGGTTACTGTGTATTTGTAACAAGACATTAGACTCGCCTCAACACACACTGAGTCACCGCCGCCAACAGAATTCCGTATTTCCGCGAAATTCCTACTGAAATTCTATACTGGTTCAAGTACGTGGTCCATGTAGCTCCGTACCATTGGTAACCTACTGTTATATCGATACCAATTCCTATTCTACGACTTTACAAAATGTATCGTGACTTCTCCGAGATATCATTTTAATACCTATTTCGCATGTTTGCTAATTTACGACACACGATACGTTTTGTTTGCGTTTTATTTGGTAATATTATCTGTATCGATTGTTGCGTTTCACCGAGTCAATCAAAACGAAAAAATTCACGTTAGTTGATCATCCCATTCGATTCGAAATACTAATAAATCTCGCTCGAAAGTTAATTTTGGAAAATCTCTCCGCGCAGTTTATTTTATACCAAGTTTACGATGCTAATAAATTGTCGAAAACAAATGACAGGATGAATCATCGATAACGATATTAATATCTGATGCGTCGCGATGATTTCATTCATCGAAAACTCTCTCGTTCTCGTACTACTTATAACGAAACGTACGTAAATGCAGAAAAATAAATCACTCGAACGTGATACTTTCAATTTTGAGAAATTATTCGACGATTAAATTTGGAATTGGTCCTCAATTCAATGATGCTGCGTTCAAAGGGTGGAATTAATTTGTTCGAGGTAAACTTCAGGTAATCTACATTACACGAGCGGCGGTGAACTTTGATCCCTAGAAAAAAAATCAAATCTAATCGAGGTTTAGTCTATCGCCGCAACGAGTGTTTTTTCAACGATATGTATATGAAAAGTAAACAAATTTTCAGCAATATTGTAACGATTTTTTAGAATTGGAATTATTACATGGCTAGAGTCTTACCTGAAGAAAAAGTTTACTGATTCATAAGACAACGGAACACAGACGCGATGGTATTTTATACACTAATCTTAATCGAAATACTAATTAAATAACACAATTAAAATATGTAAACGAAAATTTACATATGAGATAATGTTTGCAAGCTGATGGAGATTACGTTAATCGACGTTTGGCGACTAGAAGAGCGGGAAGGTACGTACAAAATCACAGATGAATAAAGAGTGCTTGGCTGATTTCACAGATGAATAAAGTTTAGACTCTGGATTGAAGATTGTTTTAGAAATTACTCGTTGGTGTACGCTAGTATCGTACTCGCAAGTTTTTATTTTTTTTAATTTTTTGAGTCGAATTAGACGAATTTATAAATGATCTTGGGCCTTGGTCCTTGGGTAAGTAGTGTTCTAGTCTAGATCACTATTTAGTAGTTAGCACTTACCCAAGATCGTTTATAAATTCAAATTCGGCCCTGATTTAGTGAATTTCTCTTCAATTTCCCCAACTATTCAATGAAAATTTCATCTTCGTTCTATATGAAATCATTAGATCAATGTTTATGACCTAATCTTTTAATTCAAAATCAAATAATGAATTTTTATACTTTTTTGGTGATTTGGTATTGTTATGATTATTTTCTCATCTCATTTCTGGTCCTACCTAACCTAACCAACCACCCACTTGACGGCAAATTTGCCGTATAGAAATAAATTTACCCTAAAAAATGATAGTTAATTTGCCTAAAATATTTGCCGTCCGTTAACGGTTGATTTATCGGTGAATTTTTTAAATTTGCCAATAAATTTGCCGAAGGAAATTTGCCGAAAATATTTACCGGTCGATATGTGTTGATTTATCGGTGAATTTTAATATTTGCCGATAAATCCACCGATGAAATTTGCCGAAAATATTTATCGGTACATTTCAAATGGTTAAAAATTCGCCGTAAAACAGTCGATTTAAATATTTGCCGATAAATTTGCGCAAATAAATTTAATCGGCAAATCC